>PVJL010002628.1:87427-188263 GCA_004026885.1 Lyroderma lyra
TGGAGCCTCCCTGGGGGGGGGAGCCTCCCTGGGTGGGGGGAAGCCTCCCTGGGGGGGGGGGAAGCCTCCCTGGGGTGGGGGAAGCCTCCGTGGGTGGGGGGAAGCCTCCCTGGGGGGGCGGGAAGCCTCCCTGGGGGGGCGGGAAGCCTTGAGCACTTGGCAGCAACTGGTAACTAAGCTATTCCCACACCTATGCTTCTAACTGTTCTCCTTTCTTGCTGGAATGGGAAAACAGGAAGTACCAGGGGACATGCATCCTGCAGGATGGTTCAACGCTGTCATGGCACACACTTTCCATTCTGTGGGCTGTTTGTGCTTAGCTGGGACAGTTCCAGGATCTCTGAGGTGTCGAGCTCAAGCAGAACTCCTTGTGCTGGCCTAGGATAGCCCAAGCCCCAGTGCAGGAAACTGCTTCTACAGGGAATGCCCATTTCCTCCTTGAAGCCTTTTTCAAGTTCACGGGGAACTCTACCTTTCTCAACTTGGCAATTACTGTCTGTGCTATTAAATTTTAATTTTATTCATTTTGAATAGGTAATACAGTCAAGGTTCAAAGTACAAAGGGATATTCCATGAAAGATCTTTTTCCTGCTCCTGTCCCCTCTACCAGTTCTTTTTCTCCAACTAGATTTTAAAATCTTACGGGGAAAGGAATTGTCTCATACCTCTGTGTCCCAGCTGGAGTTGTCTGTCCCACCCCATCATCCAAGGGAGTTTTTCTGGCACCATGTTCTCCCTCCTCTATTGGCACTGCTGCTATCGTGGGTCAGACCCCCAAACCTTTCTTAGCTGGCCATCCAGCTGCCAATCAGGTCCGTCTCCCAGGTACCCTTCACCAGCTATCATATTGTTCTTCCTGTAGTTTGGAGTGCCCTCACTAATCCTTTATTGCTCCCCATACCTCAGGTCAATGGCCAACTCCTTAGCATGGTGATTTGGTTGCAGCTTCCTCTCCAAGCCCATCCTCTGCTACTCCCACCAGACTTCATACCTCCGCCCCTCTAGGCCTCTGTATGTGTGCACCTCACCCAGCCAACTCCTACTTGTGGGTTAGTGCTCAGCCCAGGCTCCTCCTGCTGTGGGACCTCTTCACAAAAGCCACCCTCCCCCACTTGCTGAGTTTCCTGCATCCTCTCTCCCTCAGCACCCAAGGTGCCTTTCTCATGTTGTCTTCTCACTGGGTAATCTCTGTTTAAAATCTCACCCCCCAGTTGATTGTACGCTTTTTGAAAGCTGAGCTTGCTCATCTCTGTATCTCCCCCCATTTGGCAGAGTACCTGGCCTATAGTAGGTATTCAATCAATATTGGCAGAATGAACAAACCCCCCCCCCCATCCTATCTCCTAGAAAACATTAATACAAAATAGATGCTCAAAGACATTTAATATTTGATTTTTCATGCTCCTGCTGAGTCTGATGTAACAAAAGAAACCCCTAGCTGGAGTGACCCCTGCTCCCCACAGAGATCATGAAGGCCACACATATTCCCCAAACCCAAGTGGCTTGGATACCAGACTTCTCCACAAGCAAGAGCCTGCGTGTTTAAGTGACAGCACTAAATAGCTCAACTGGGGTTACTTTTAAGCAAGACATGCCGTGGAATAATCAGTGTGACTTTGGCCAGGGACCAGCTGCTTGAGGATAATTACTGGAAAGCTGAGTGAGGATTATTAATTATAATAATAGAAATAATTGATACCACTTATTGAAGGTTTAATATGTACCAGGCACTGTGCCAAGGATTTTACATACAGTATCACTGATTTAGTCCTCACCACAACCCTGAGAGTTAGGTATTAGTTACCCCCCCACTTTATAGATGAGGAAATTGAGGCTTAGAGAGATTAAGTAATTTGTTCAAGGGTCACACAGCCACTAATGATAAAAACGTATACTTTTTCAGAACTTACTGTGTGTAAGATTGCTAAGCTTTTTCAAAGAATTATTTCATTGTAACAAACCTATGATGTAGGTGCTATTACTAGAAGGGGCGGAACTGGGATTTGTGCCCAGGTCTATTGCCACCAACATCTGATGCTTAACAAGGGAGCATTATGCTTCCAGAGCTCTCCACAGAAAGTTTTGCAGACCTTCATGCTCTGAGCCATGGAACCACATGCTTGGGGGTATAAGCTGATGAACACCCAAGCTCAGTCCTACCTAGAAGGTGTTGTCATAGCATCTTAGATATTTTTTAATTAAATAGGAGTGGATACAGAAGAATATTTACAAAATATGGTTAAGCTATAAAGAATAACGGTACTAGCAAGAGCCACCATCCACTGTACAAAACACACACTTGACTTTGAAGTCCCTGAGTGCTTCTGTCCCTATACCTTTCCTTCCTCTTGAGAAACTTTGGTTTCGTCATTCCTTTAGTCTTCTGTACAGCTTTACCACATAGTCTTTTTTATATTCTTGAACAATACTTTGCATTCATTTTTGTTTTCATCAACAATATATTGTTTGGTTTTACATATTTTATAGTTTTCTATAAATGGAATCATATGATGTGTACCATTGGGCAACTTGCTTTTTTCACTCAACACTACATACGTGATATTGCATGTAGAAGTGGTTCTTTCTTAGTCACTGCTATAGCGTACTCTATGGTATGGATGTATTTCACCCTCTATTCATTCTCCTGCTGACGGACCTTTGGATTGTTGCTATTTTTGCCATTTTAGCCAGCAACTGCTAAAAAACATTCTGGTACATGCCTCCTGGCTCATGTCCACTGGAGTTTGTCTGGAATAGAAAACTAGGAGTAGAATTGGGGTAACACAGGGTATGTGCATTTTAAATTTTACTTGATAATGCTAGTTGTTTCCCAAAGTGCTATGTCAATTAAATCTCTTCATTTAAAGTTTCCGCACTCTGATTATTCTAGGTCCATGAATGTCCAAATCTTAGGGCAAGAAAGAAACACTGTGTCAGGCCTCCTCATTTTGTGGATGGAGGAAATTTAGGTACAAGAAAGTTAAGGGACTCAGCTAAGGTGATGTCACCACTCAGAAACAGAGCCTGGACTCGAATCCCAAACCCCAAGCCCTCTGACTCCCTCCTCACCCCTGTCTTGGCTTATTTCTCTCCCTCATTCCCTTCCTTCTCAGGCTGAGGCCCCAAGGTGTGGCCAACACGGCGATCAACCTATTTCCAGGCTTGGGCCTAGCACTTGAACTGACCTAGCCAAGGGTCCCCATTGGTTCCAGAGGATGAGGCTCCTCCGCAGACGCCACCTGCCCCTGCGCCTGGCCATGGTGGGCAGTGCCTTTGTGCTCTTTCTCTTCATCCTGCAGAGGGATGTAAGCAGCAGGGAACAGGCCACAGAGAAACCATGGCTGAAGTCCTTGGTGAGCCAGAAGGATCATGTCCTGGACCTCGTGCTGGGGGCCGTGAACAACCTTAAGGATTCAGTGCCCAAGCTCCAGATCAGGGCTCCAGAGCCCCAGGAAACACTGGTCTCCACAAAGCGGTCCTGCCTCCCTGGGTTCTATACCCCAGATGAGCTGAAGCCCTTGTGGGAACGGCCACCGCAGAACCCCAACAGCCCTGGAGCAGACGGGAAAGCATTTCAGAAGAACGAGTGGACTGCCCTGGAAACCCAGGAAAAGGAAGAGGGCTATAAGAAGCACTGCTTCAACGCCTTTGCCAGTGACCGGATCTCCCTGCAGAGGTCCCTGGGGCCAGACACCCGACCCCCTGAGTAAGTCCTGGGGTGAGGCCAGGGCTCTGCCAAAGGTGTGGCTGGTATGGCCATGGCCACAGGCCAAGTGCCAGGTAAAGAGCTGATGGGGATTTCAGAACATGGGCAAGGATTTCCTCTAAACCCTCATCCCTTTTTCTAACCAATTGCCCTTATCTTGGGGGTTGGGGTTCAAGGGTATTATAGTCAAGCCAGAGGCCCAGGGACACCTGTGAGAGTGAAACACAATTATGAAGGTAACGAGATAAAGAAAAAGGAACTTAGGGCCTCGGACCAGGACCTGGCATAGGGGCAACTGAGAGGCGCTGATCCTAAGCCGTAGCTCTGGTGGCCTTGGCCTCTGCGGAGGCCTGCCCCAGAAACTGGGACTTAGCCGCTGAGCTGGGGGAAAGGGACGTTTCCTCACAGCAGCCCTGGGGGCTGGAACTGTCCCCACGCCTCTGGATTTCCTTCCTCCAGTGAAGCCCCACAGGACCACGAATTCATTCTAACCTTTATTTGACACGGTTGATACTTCTAAACCTGGGCAAAGAACCAGCACTTAGATCTCTGAGCTGTAGGCCACCTCACGCTAATGGTGGCCATAGCTGTGTTCACCCTCTCCTCAAGTCAAAGATTTTTGCGTCTTTCCCAAATCAAGAGTTGGCCTTTTGTCACATGGCAACCCCCATCTCCAGATCTTTGATTCTTTAGCGTTGTGAACCTGGGGTTCCTCAGATTTGGACCAAGTATTATAGCCCCGGAAGGTGGAGCCACTTGGGCTTGTCAGAAGCTCCTCCGCAGGGAGGGGCATTGATGGGGCCATGATGACAGCGGGTGGAGGAAGTTTGGGAGTCTCCCCTGGAGAGTCGGTGAGAAATCTTTCTGCCCAGGAGTCACACATTTCCTGCCCCACCCAAGATGAAGTGTCAGAAGAGTGGCAACATAGCCAAGTGCTACAGAGTGATTGGAGTGGGTCAGGATAGAGAAAAGGTCACAGGAAATTGATTGTGACAGTAGTGTCAGATTATAGGGAACTGTGAAGTGTAATGAGAAGAGTACAGAAATTGTAGTCACTTTTCTCAGATGTCAAATGTGCCCTGTATTCCCCTCTGGGACCTCTAGCTTGGATTACACGTTATGCAGTACACATATTACTGCGGAAGAGAGAGAGTCAGCCACGGGAACTCCTAGAGCAGATGAGAGAAGTGAGGGCGTCGCAGGGAGGAGCCCCCAGCATCACAGCTGGGGCACCAAGCCAACTCTGGGGGAGAAGGCTTTTGGAGTGGGTTGGCTCGGACCTGTGCAGAGGCTCAGAGTAGGTGGCAAATATCGCATAAATTGGAAACAGGGAGCAGCTACTCCCAGCTGTCACCAAGAATGTAGGTGGTGGTTCCAGGGAGTAGAGGGTGGCTATGAGAATCTGTGCACAGAGCCTGCCCCACCCCTGGACGGCCGAGGGACCTGGAGAGCTGTGTCTACACTTTTATTCTTCCAGATGTGTCAACCAGAAGTTTCGGCACTGCCCCCCACTGCCCACCACCAGCGTCATCATTGTGTTTCACAACGAGGCCTGGTCCACGCTGCTGCGAACAGTGTACAGTGTCCTACATACGACCCCTGCCATCCTGCTGAAGGAGATCATACTGGTGGATGATGCCAGCACTGAAGGTGAGGCTGGAGGAGGCCCTGAGGAGGGGGCCGGCGTCTCCCCGGCTAGCCTGGAAAGGAGGGCAGGTTTTCTTGCGGGAAGAGGCACCCTCACTGTCTGCTGCCTGGCATCACATCTCATCATAAAGGCCCGGAGCAGGGAAAAGGCAGCTGAGGGACAGAAAGATAGGGGGCAGGGAGACCACGTCTGTAGAGCCTTTACCCAAAGAGCTCCAAAAGCTTAGAAGCTCCAGCTTCTAAGACTTCTTTAGAGCTGCCAGGTCCAACCCCAAGTCAGAAATGTTGGGAGAAGTGAGGGCAGAGGGTGGGGACGGGCCTCCCCTCTGCTTCCTACCTGCTGAACCACGCTTCTGCTCTTGAAAGATTCCACTTCAAAGGCCTCTTTGCTGTAGTTGATAATACGCAAGTGAGGTTGCTCACCTAATTTCCACCCTCACCCTTTAAAACAATTCCATAAGCACCTACGGAGTACTCTGTGTGTGACACTGACGTGGGCATAGGGATACCATGACAAATAACAAATGAGACAGATCCTGCCCTGAAAAAGCTAACAATACTCCTGGGTGAGATAGCCCCTTACAACACCAACCACAGCAGTGTGGCCATGACACAACCCTAACAGTTGTAAAGGGGCATGAACTTGGGACACCAACATCCAGGAATTCAAAGCCCAGTCCTGTCTCTTCCTAACTCTGTGACCTTGAGCAAGCTACTTAGCCTCTCTGAACCTCAGTTTTCTTTTCTGAGAATGAAGACCATTAACTCCCTCACATGGTGAATGAGGGATCAGATAGGTGATAAATGAGATAATTCATGTGACACAGAATACTTAGCGTGGAGTAAGAGCTAAGTACAGACCATTAGTTTCTGTTTACTCTTTGTGTAGGAACAATGTGCTCTGGGAGTATGTAACCAGGAGGTGGTATTTCTGCGTGGCATAGCTGAGGCAGTCCACAGTGGGGGCCAGATTGGAGTTGGCCTTAAAGCATGAGTGTCTCTAGGGAGAGAAGAGGCATTAAAGGGCATTCCTAGAAGAGAATGGCATAGACAGCCCTAGAGACATAGGTGTGAAAATGTGAGACGTTTGATGTGGCTGAAGCTTAGGTTTGTTGTGGAAGATGACACTAAAAAAGATGTTGAGTCGAAATTCTTGCCATGCTAAAAGTATTTATTGAAAGAAAAAGAGTCATTGAAGGTGTCTTAAGCTGGAGAGTGACCTTGTCTCAGAAGGTTGGCGGTTTGCAGGGAGGGTAACTATCAGGAAGACAGGCAGAGGACCCTGAGTCCGATGAGGAGGTTCTCATAATCACCTGAGAGTGGGATGACAGGGCCAGCACTAGGACAGGGGCTGTGGGAGAATCATCTTTAGGGTGGGAGTCTCCAGGAGGGTCTGGGCTCTCCCAGTTTGGCCTCTTATGCCCACATTCCCCTTCCGAGCACAGGAACTGACACCACACTTCCAGTCATGCCCTAGGGCCACTGCAGTAGAGCTGCTGCCTCTCCTGAGCTTCCCGCAACCTCCCCACTGCCTTCTAGATTAGGGGTGATGCTAAAAAGTGAACTAGGGCTGGGGAAGGCAAGAGAAGATGAGTGTGAGCACTGCTGAGCCCACTTCTTTGGGGAGTTCACACTTCCCCAGGGAGGACGGACACGTAGTAGCACTTCTACAGCAAAGGCAAACAAATATCAGGGATGCCGTGAGAGGGTCTGGAGGACAAGGAGTGTAAGATTAGGCTTCTGGAAAGGGAGGGGCAAAGAGTTTGGCGGAGATGGAAGGGCCTGGGGAGTGGTCTCTTAGCAATGGAATGGCTGTATGGAGTGGGAGCAAGTTATCAGTTGCATTTTCATCTCAAACTGGGTTCTCTGGTAACCTTTCTCCCCCAAACCTATGCTACCTATCCCCCAGAAGCTTCTTCCCTTGAATCACATAGGGTAGAAGTTCTAAATTGTTTCTACTCGTCACCCAGAATTTTGTGAGTCAATAAACCACAAGTGCCCAGTTGGGCAACTCCTCTGACCAGACTAGACCAGTGTCATAATGCCAGGCAGGCACAGGCAGCATCTAAAGGGCACAGCAGCCTATACCTCATAGGGTAGACCTTGCAGTAGGTTCCAGAGCCCCTCCAGAGGGCCTGCTCCAGCAGGCGGTCTCTCTGGAGGTCTCTCCCTTGTTTCCCTGGACTCTCTCTTAGGGCCAATTCCAGCATCTCAGAATCACCTGCCTGGAAAACCTGAACCAGTCATTCTTACTTTTCTGGGTCCTGGCCTCCTTTGAAAATCTGTTAAAAGCTTTGCCCCTTTCCCTGGAATAGTGCAGACTTGCCCCAACAATGTGCATACACCCACGTTTTTACATGTCATTCCAGGAAATTTATGGACGCTAGGATAAACAACCTCACCTTGAGGGTTTTCAGACTCTCAAGATACGTTCAGCAATGTTCAGTTCAGTGGGGAAAGGTACTTGCATGGTCAGAAATCTCTGCAATCCACAGCGGGATAAAATTTCCCACACGTCTGACTGTGATCAGATTAACTGGTTCCCATTACACACACATAGACAAGGGCTTGTCTCTGCTGAAATACAATGTCCATGCTTTCTGTCCTATCCAGGCACTTGGCAGTGCTCTCTGACCACAAGTATACAGACACTTGATGCTAGTAGGGTGGGGGAAAGAGGCCCAGTAACAGGCTGGGGAACTCTGTTACCTAGCTCAGAATCAGAACCCTGGGCACAGATTTCACTACTTTGAGGCCCGGTCAGCTGCCAGGTCCCCTCCTAGTCTGGCACACTCCACAAGCTTCCAAAAGCTGGTCCCCCCGGGCCCATCAGTCTCTGCCCCCAAACAGGGCATCCCCATGTCAAAAGCCCTGCCCTATCCCTGGGTGCAACCGAGGAGGTGAGAAGGTGGGCCTACCTCCTGTGGGAATTTGCCAGATGGCTAGGAAGAAGTCAGACACATACGCAGGACCCAGAGAGTCAAGAAGTGAACAGGACCCTCCGTGAGTAAGTTCCTCATGGAGAGAGGAGTGAGGAGGTGGGGTTGGCCAGGGATGGGGTGCTATAGGAAGGGAACAGAGAGGGATCAGCAGGAGAGAAGCGGCAGCCCTGACGTCAGGAAACATACTATGTGAAACCCAGGGGAAGAGACATTTGGGGAGCATTTTGGATTAGCTAAATATTTTATTGTTTATATATACCACACTTATTTATATATTCGTCTGTCCATGGACATTGGCGGTGTTTCCACCTTTTGGCTACTGTGAAATAACAGTGCTATCAGCATTGGGGTACAAATATTTGTTTGAAGTCCTGCTTTCAGTTCTTTTGGATCTATACCCAGAAGTGGAATTGCTGGACCTTGTGCTAATTCTATGTTTAAATTTTTTTGAGGAACCACTATAGTGTTTGGATTTGTTTTTAAGTGCAGTTTGAAACCCCTGTAGTGACGTGATCTGTGTTATAGTTTTACAAGATAACTCTGCTGCCCACTGTGGCTGCTATGTCAAGAACAGATTGGGAAGCGTGGCGTAGAGGCCAGAAGACCAGTTAAGACATTATTGCTGGGGGTGACACTGGGGACAGAGAGAGAGAGAACTGCCAGTACTTGCTGGTGGGCTAATTGTAAAGGATGAGAAAAGGGGAGAATCCAGCATGACACCTAGGCTAGAGCAGCTGGAGGGATGCAGGCACCATATTCTCACATGGGGGACCCTGGGGGTGCAGCTTTGAAGGAAATCTGGATTTACGTTTGGGCCTTGTTTGGTTTGTGGTTCTGTTAGACATCCAAGTGAAGATGGCAAGGCCAGGCAGAGACCTGAAAGCCACCTGCATATTGATGAGACTGAGCAAGGCATGTGTTGGAGGTCACAGGAGTCTCACAGGCTCCATTCGTGAGGAATGAAACTAGGTTGGGGTGGTGGGGTGTTAAACTAAATTGGGAGATTGTTCTGGGGGGGATGTAAAAGAATCTAGATGTGCTTGTCTGTGTCTCCATGCTCAGTTTTGATGTATTCAGCTCTGGGGCATATGTCCAGGGGTGTGACAGGAAGACTGTCATGAGGGGCATAACTTCAGGGAGTGGTCTCACTCCCCTAACAGGGCCTGCACTCATGCTCAGAATTCCCAGGTCCCGCTTTGCCAGTGAGCTTGGATGCAAGTGTGGGACAAAGGCCTTGTAGAGCCCAGGCCCCCTGAGGTTCATAGCTCAGTGCTTCGCAGTCTCCTACCACAAAACCCACTTCCTATGATGTTTTGTCTCTGAGTTATCTCCACCACCATGGGCTTCCTGTGAGCACTGTTAGTAGGTTCTCAGGGGAAACATCAACTACAGTGAGAAGATGAGGCTCCAGGTTGGGGTTTCTCCCTCCTTCCTGTTAGAGCCAGCACTTGAGCCTAAAGCTAGGTTATGAGTCTGGGAGCTCCTTGAAAGCAGGACCCAGACCAGGCCCCTCCCTGCCCAGGAGTGTCTAGCACCCGAGCAGTGAGTTAGCCTGTGTTAGTGCTGGGCTTAAGAGGCCACCTGAAGCTAACTTTGACCCATGAACACTGGTGACAATACTCTCTATTTCATAGTGTTTTAATCTTCATAGAGAAGATTAAATTAGGAAGTCAACATGAAAGCACCTTGTTCAATGACCGACAGATAGTAGGTGCTCAAGTATTTGGACTGTGTGTGTGTGTGTGTGTGTGTGTGTGAGAGAGAGAGAGAGAGAGAGAGAGGGAGAAGGAGAGAGAGGGAGGGAGAGAGCAATCAATCACCCAACCCCCAAATTGATGTCAGGCCCCACCGTTTGTATAGCACTGAGTTCAGAGCAAGATCTAAGCACTGGGCTGATCCTACAGGCAAAAGAGAAAGAACACACCCATCTGTCACACCTACCCGCCACCTCTACTTCTGAAACTACAGGCAACTCCATCTGCACAGTCAGGAAGAGAACAGCAGCACGGATAAACCAAAATAGCAATGAATAAAACATAAGTAAGATTGGTAATATGGTTCAAGATGGATTGCTTCAGAATAGAGCTATTTTTAATGTTCTGAGTATTTCAGACTGAATAATAGGGTCATCAAATAAGCCCCCACTCAGGAGGCACTGACAATCTTAGCAGAGATACTGCTCCCTTCGAAAAGGTTCCCCTACCCTCACCCCAAAATTCAGATGGCTGCCCCTCTTGCAGGCCCTCTCACTACCTCTAGCAGGTCACTGGTCACCTGTTTCCTGGGTGGCCAGGCTCACCACTGTACCTAGCCCATGGCAGGCACTCAGCACACGCTTTTTAATGAAAAAGCTGCTTGGCGTCTTTGCATCCTAAGGGATTCCACATGCAGAGGTGAGCGTGAGAGGACTCGCTGCTGATGCAGCAAGCAGAACCGTCAGGGAATCAGACACCGTGACCGACTGCCACAACCACCGGGGGGTGGGCGGGAGAGGAGGCTGGGACTGCAGCTCTGAAGCATGGTAGCTGAGGGTGGCAGGTTGTGCTTGGGGACTCACCCCACTTCCTCCTCCCATCCCCATCCCCACCTTTGGCTTCCACTGAACGGCTAGTGCAGTAGGTGTGGGAGGGTTAAAACTTCAGGCCTGCTTGGTGCCCAAAGGGGATTCAGTGAGCTGACCACAATGCCGCTGTCCCCTCCAGAGTACTTAAAGGAGCAGCTGGAGCAGTACGTGAAGCAGCTGCAGCTCGTGAGGGTGGTGCGGCAGGCGGAGCGGAAGGGGTTGATCACGGCCCGACTGCTGGGAGCCAGCGTGGCACAGGCAGAGGTGCTCACGTTCCTGGATGCCCACTGTGAGTAAAAGAGTGCTGGCCTGGCACCCAGGAGGCCTACCCCGCCCCCGTCCCCGGCAGAATGAAGAGCTGTGACCACAGCATCTCCAAGACCCCTTCCTGCTCTGCTGTTCCAGGAGTGAAGGAGGTTTGGGACTTGCTCTAGCTTCTTCTAGTCCTTTCTCACCCCAATCCCAAAGAGGCACACAGGAGGCACACGCAGCCCTAAAACCATTGGTGACCCCACAGTTGCTGGGAGTATGCTCTGGAGTACCGGACACCCCTCTCTCCCTCTCTCCCCAGATCTGTACCTCGTTCTGAACTCTGCCCCTCACAAAGGCCTCCTGTGACCACTGGGAACTGGTTTGTGTGCAGCTTTCCTATAGGGCCACCTGAGCCAGGATGGCCTCCCTCTTGCCCCAAACCAAAACACGCCCCCTCACTGTCAGGAAAAAAAACAAAACTGCTCCCTAAATGTGATGATATATCTTGAAGAAAGCCCTAGACTCAGGAGCTAGAAGACCTTGGTTTGCGTTCTGGCTCTGCCGTTATCCGAACCTCAGTTTCCTCATTTGTAAGCTGGGAACGAGGATACCAACCTACCGACAGAATTATGACTCTGAGGGCCAAATAAAGTAATATATACAGTTCACTGAAAGGCTCATAAGGCTACACAGATGAAAGGGATTATTATTCTACAACTGGAGCTGCAGCTTGAGATGCAGATACCCCTGGGAGAGGGGTTACCCGCTTCTGAAATCTATACTTGGCTGATTCAGTGGATAGGCTGGGAACCCGAAGACACCCCCCCCAGGGCCTTCCCTATGCTTGTGGATCACTTGACTTGACCATGTTACTCCCGTGAGACCTTCATTCTCCCCTCCAAAGCTGCCTCCATTTCTAGGTGGGGAGAGTGGGAGGTAGGAGATTCTCAGGTCTCTCTCTATGCTCTACAGCTGTGGCGCCTGCCTGTGTTTCTCTGCCTGTAACTAGGAAGTGGATAGAGGGTTTTCTTGCCCTCCCTGGTCTCCCTGCTGACCTGGGGAATGGGCTCTGCTATGGGCAGGACCCTGACAGCTGTCACCTGTTCTGGGCCTGCAGGTGAGTGCTTCCACGGCTGGCTGGAGCCCCTCCTGGCTCGCATCACCGAGGATGAGACAGTGGTGGTGAGCCCAGACATCGTCACCATTGACCTTAACACTTTTGAGTTCTCCAAGCCCGTCCAGAGTGGCAGAGTCCACAGCCGTGGCAACTTTGATTGGAGCCTGACCTTCGGCTGGGAGACTCTGCCTCCACATGAAAAGCAGAGGCGCAAGGATGAGACCTACCCCATCAAGTAAGGACCACAGCCTGGTGAGCCCCCAACGTTGGTTCCATGGCCCCAGACCCACTCAATCCTGGGGACCTGGGCTATCTCAGGTCAACATTTATTAGGTGCTCTGTCAAGCACTTGACATATTTTATTTAATCCTCATCCCTGTTTTACAGGTGAAAACACTGAGGTTCCTAGTGATAAACAAGTGGCCACAGCTAGCAAATGAAGGAACAAGCATACCTGTCCTGGCCTGTCTGGCCCAGAGCCATGCCCCTAACCATCACACCATACTGCTTGCTCTCATCCATCAGTTTCTATGTGCCAGGCACTGTGCTAAGGGCCTTCCACACTTAATCTCAGCTACTCGTTCCTCCCCGCACATAGAAGGACATGATTGGTGCTTGCAGAGGCACCGAGAGATGGTGGGTGGTTAATAGCCATTATATTACAATAAAAGGGGATGGCTCCCAGGTCACTATCTTTGCAAACACTGAGAACACATTAAAAGAACATAGATAAGTGTTCTGCAGTTTTGCAGTTGCCCGGAATTTTTTTGGTAAAGGGCCAAATAGTAAATATTTCAGGTTTGCCAGCTACCTACAGTCTGTTGCATATTATTCTTTTTTGTGTTTCTTTTAAACAGTTCTTTAAAAATGTAAAAACCATTCTTTACCCCAGAGCCTTATAAAGCCAGGACAGATTGGCCCCTAAGCCATAGTCGGCCAGCCCCTGAGCTACAGGGTGGATACAGGAAAGTGTCCTTCCCTCTCTAATTGCCTGTTGGTATTATTAGAGACCACAGGTTTATTTTAACAGATGTCTCAGCCAAACTCAGTTGGAGAGTGACTTTTAGAGGATCTGTGGTTTGGGATTACCTGCTGTGGTTTTCCTATTCTGGCCAGGATACTTTAGAGTCAACTGACTATATAAGTCTATCAGGGATGAAGGGAAGCAGAGATAGGGGATTCAGTGAGCAGAGATAAGAGGAAAGGCTTGAAAGGAAGAGAGGGTTGGAGTTTCTCCCCCTCTACATGCCCAAATCCTAAGAAATGCTACAAGGGATCCCATGGATCCTCAACAGCCAGCTGCTCTGTCTCCATTAGAAGGAGGGGAAGCAACAGAAGGAGGAGATGAGAAAGGAGAAGGCAGGAGAGAGAAAAGAAGTTGGAACTCCCTATTGACTGTCTGCTTGTTTCATAGATGTCTTTTGTTTGGTGTGTACAGCAACAAAGCTCCCCTCCCCCAAGCTGGAGGCCAGGCACACAGTGGTACAGTCAGGAACAGGGCACCTGGCTACCACCCATCACTGACATCCCCAGCCCCGATGTCCAAGGACCATGCAACTGGAACATAAAGCTCCAGTGTTTGAGGGATGAAATTGCTCCCTGGTGACATGCATGGCTTGCCCTCAGTACTGGGCAATACCCTCCCATTCTCCACTCTGAAAGCTAGCAGGAGGCTGAGAGGCAAGGTAAAGGATCCCAAGAAGTGGGCCAGGAAATACAGAGTGCTGCCTGTTGGCTGTGGGCCTGCAGTGAAGTTCTCTGGGTAGGCTTTATCCCCAGAGATAAAATAATTTATTAGTAACTTCTCGGTCAGAGAAACCTCTCAAAGCCAAGAGACAGGCCCAAGTCAAGAGACCCTCAAGAAGAAGCATGTTAGCTCCAAAGTGTGTGTACATGGAGTCCCAGGACTCTCTGAGCCTTTCTGGGCCTTACTTGCACTGGCTTAGCCCCCCTGAGACAGATCAGACCTGTGACAGAAAGACAGCATGAGCACGAGGGTTTCCCAACTGAAATTCCTTTCAGAAAGCGGCTGCAGGAGCCAACTTCAGGGTGACAGGAGCAGCCACAAGGTAACACTAAAGTTAGGCTCCTGTGTCGTCCAATGATGAGCACTGAGGGAGCCCCTGCTGTGTGTAAAGCACCTTGATGGGTTCTGGGCTTACGATGCAAAGGCATCAGTAAGTAGCTTTCTGCCTGTTGGTACTACATGAAGAAGCAACAGAAGGGGGCAGCAGAGCCCCGTTCAAGCAAGCCTGGCTTCCACACAGCTGCCAACAGCTACTGAGTCTGCCCCTGTCTCCCCCAGCCCCTACCCCGCCTCTAGCCCTTAGCCCAGCGCCGCTTAGAGCAGCATGGTGTGTAAATTCTAGGAATGAGATGTTTTTGTCAATTTATCTTCATACGGGTCTGTGCCTCCCTGCCTTTGTCTGAAAGTCAGAATCTTTGTTACCTCCAGGTGCATCCCTTAGTGCAAGTGAACTTGATGACATCTCGCTTCCTACTCTGTTTTGTCGCACCTATCAGTTTCCCCTGTTCAAAGCAGCTGGCAGATTCTCCCCAAAGCTAAAGTTTCTCATGCAGTATTAAACACCAGGGCTGGGCTCCTGCTAAAACTAGCTTTCTAGTCCCTGAAGGGCCAGGGACCCAGAAAGAGAATGGGGTCAGTCCAGCTCATATAGTCATTCATGGTTTGAATCCCGTTTTCAAAAACAATTTCACACAGCTTCATTAGAATAATACTGAGTACTATCTACTATGCTGCAGGAACTTTGATGCCAAAAAGCAAACGATGGTAGCTTTACCCTCTGCTACTAGCAGTCTACCTCTCAGAAAACAGGATCTGTCTTCCTTAGCTCTCTCTGTATGCCTAATGAGCCCTGGTGGCTGGTTGAATGAATGAATGAGTGCCTTTTCTAGAAGAGAGTATGATAATTACACCTATCCTTGACCTGGCTCCTAGAAGGTGCAGAGGACATAATGAAAGCTCGATAAACATTTGCTAAATGAACAAGTTAGTGGGAGAGGGGCTGCATGTCCCGGGAAAGCAGTTGCGGGTATGAGTCCACCGCTTTCCACACCAGGCTTCCACTCCTCTTCCCCCCAGAAGATGCACATGCTTCTCCCTCTGTCTCTCCAGATCCCCGACGTTTGCTGGTGGCCTCTTCTCCATCTCCAAGTCCTACTTTGAGCACATCGGTACCTATGATAATCAGATGGAGATCTGGGGAGGGGAGAACGTGGAAATGTCCTTCCGGGTGAGAGTGAAGAGGGCTTCGAGGGGGGAACCACAATATCCCAGGGGACAGCCTGAGAACCTGGGTCTCGGGCAGTGGAGCCTCAGGGATACCACGTCTGCAACTGAACTTTTAAAAGGTGGCTGTTTTCTGTCACTTCTGGCTCCACTTTCCCTCTGCTCCCTTCCCTGTCTCTGGCAGTAGGGCTTTGGGAATCAGACTGGACAACTTGAAACGAATTACTGGGCAGAACTCCTCAGAGAGAAGTGATAATAGTGGTAATAGGAACTGCACATCTGGGACTAGTGACATCTTTCATGTTGTCTGTGGGGAAGGGGTTAGACCCTGGGCAAGGGCTTAATGGTAGAGGACCCTGCGACAGGTAAGTCAGTAAGCAGCCATTATCCTTTCTCTAGAAAAATCAGCCCCCCCTTTCCAGGTCAGAGGACACATGCCCTGGTAATCTTTGGCGTTTCCCTGTGTTCAGCAAGCAAGTTCTTCATACTGTAGGAGGAAGAAGATGGTGACCCAAATTCTGATGGACCCCAAAACTCTGAGGGATTCCAGGAGTAAGGCAAATCAGGATTAGGTTAGGAAGAAAGGATTGATGTAATCTACACAAATCCCCATGCCAGGAGGGAGGTATTAGTAAGTAAATGTGCTTATTTACTGAAGTC
Organism: Lyroderma lyra; assembly: GCA_004026885.1. Lineage (NCBI taxonomy): Eukaryota > Metazoa > Chordata > Mammalia > Chiroptera > Megadermatidae > Lyroderma > Lyroderma lyra. The sequence continues at coordinate 103,565 of PVJL010002628.1, forward strand.
ACCTAATCACATCTTTAATACCTTCTATTACTATGATTATATATTTCTATTGCTGCTATACTAAAATAAACAAAACAGGGAGTTCCCTGGTGTAGTGGCTAAGGCTTCGGCGCTATCAGCACTGTGGCCTGGGTTCGATTCCCAGCCAGGGAACTACCCACATTTAAATAAATAAATAAATAAATAAATAAATAAATAAATAAAATAAAATAAACAAAATACCTCCTACTTTAAAACCTAAACCAGCCTACTGGCATACATAAGGGTCACCAGCTCAGTCACCATAACTCTTAGAGTTCTGATTCTAGGCTCCTCCATGAGTCTCTCACCTCTGTTCAGTCTCTCTCCTCGGAAGCTAGTATGCTAAAGGTCTAGGTGACTACCACAGCCACCAGGCAATGGCCTATGCTTGACGTAATTAATGCCCTGGTGCTCTGATTGGGTCAAAATCTGTCTGGATTTGAGGGAGCTTGGGTTTCCAGTAACTCTTGGGTGAACTGATAAAATCACATTTCCAAGTCAGAAAACCAAGTGATCAAGCTCAAAATATGTGTACAGACACAAAGTTAGCCAAACTGTCTTTTCTCTGAAGTGGGCCCTGGTAACCATCAGGACCCTGCAAATTTCTTTTTGCTTAAATCAGAGTGGACCAACATCAGAGAGCTAGGGATTGTGTAGTTATCTAGGAAGAAGGCTGGTCAATGTCCTTTTTTCCAGGAGAGGGAGCAGCATTTTTTTTTGAGTTCTTGAACCTGGGGTCTAGTGCTTATGAAATAGAACAGAGCTGCTTGAGGGAAATCATCGCACCCAGCCCCATGAAGGCCCCATCTTATACCCTCTCGTGGCAGGTGTGGCAGTGTGGAGGCCAGCTGGAGATCATCCCCTGCTCTGTGGTAGGCCACGTGTTCCGTACCAAGAGCCCACACACCTTTCCCAAGGGCACCAATGTCATTGCTCGCAACCAAGTACGCCTGGCTGAGGTCTGGATGGATGGCTACAAGGAGATCTTCTACCGGCGAAATATGCAGGCAGCAAAGATGGCCCAAGAGGTGAGAAGAAATGGTGCTCTGGAGGTGTTTTGATGCAGAGAAGTGCAGAATCCCAAGCCCTGGTCAAGTGCTCAATGGTAGAGACCCACCCCTCTCTACCATCTAGACCTCCCTTTACCCCTTTGACCTTGTGCACTAGAGCCTGGGGTGGGGGGTGGGGGCTAGGGAATGAGGAGAGGAGCCTTTGTTGTCCCTGTCTAGAGAGCCCCAGCATCTTTTAGGAGGGAGAGCCAAGAAATTTGGAGGAAGAATGTCTTATAGGAGGAATGGCTTTGCTCTGCAAGGCTCGATTCGGGGCTGGGAGAAAATTAACTGGGAAGTGACGGACATGAGGGAGTAAAGGGCTGTGAATGGGGGTTCCACAGCCAAAACAGGGGCTTTAGGATTGGATTTCAGGCTGAGTCAGGACCTCTGGGCTACTTCAACCCAGACAAGAAGGGTAAGGCTGGTAGAACTAACCATTAGGGTGCTGGCTTGGTTGACAGAAATCCTTCGGTAACATTTCGGAACGGCTGCAGCTGAGGGAACAACTACACTGTCGGAATTTCTCCTGGTTCCTGCACAACATCTACCCAGAGATGTTCGTCCCCGACCTGAAGCCCACCTTTTATGGAGCTGTGAGTCTTAAGAACCAACTCATCTACCCATCATTACAGAACCTCCCAGAGAAGTTCAGGATCTTGTACCCCACAGAGTGATGACAAATGAGAATTGATTTTTACTTCCCACACTCCTTTTCCCACACTCCTTTTTGGGCTTCTAGAGATAGCTAAAATCCCTGTAAGAGGTTCAGAACCACCCATGAGGCGCGGTTCTCACTCACTCACCTGCATCGGAGTCATCAGAAAGGAGTGTTGGTAGCACTGAGGAAGAGCCTAAAATTTTGCATTTCTAATGAGTTCTTAGGTGATGCTGACAGTCCGGGGAATCACATTTTGAGAGCCATTTGCTCGTAAGGAAAGTCACATGTGCTTTCTCCCGGGGACCTGGCAGCCTGGGAGGTTGCCCAGCCTGTGTTCGCCCAGCCTCTAGACTCTACACCTCACTTTGCTATTACCTCTAGCATCTAGGTTAATAAGCAGAGAGGCTGCTCAGAGGAGAAAAATCACAGACAAGAAATCCAGTCATGCAGATTTATTCCAGTTGGCCCAAACTAAAAAACTTCTGACTGCGCTGTCCTGGTTCCCCTCTCTGCTCACTGTTCTGCAGATAAAGAACCTCGGCATCAATCAATGCCTGGACGTGGGTGAGAACAACCAGGGAGGAAAGCCCCTCATCATGTACACCTGCCATCACCTTGGCGGCAACCAGGTATACAGCCAACCCTACCAGGGCAGGCCCGAGAGAAGCCTGCTTCGGGGTTGTCTCCACTCTTCACAGACCCACTTTCTCCACTCAAAATAGTCCTTTCCTGACGACTAGGGTGGGGGAGATCCAGAGAGGAGGACACACTGCCCCTGCCCTCAGAAAGCTCTCAATCTGAGGGGTGAATGCATGACACAGACAGATAAGGTCTACGGTCTGAATTAGGGACCTCAGAGAGCACTTGGCATCAGTACTGGGTGCTAGAGAGGGATGGAGGGGAGGAATGCTTATCAGAGAAGGCTTGCTAGAGGATGCCAGCTGCTAAATGATGTTTGGGGGTAAATGTGGGAAATTTCTGAGCACTTCCCCTCACCTACATACTTCTAAATCTTCAGTGCCTCCCCTACCCAGAAAATACAACTCTGATCCTACCACCCCAAACATCTCACAGTCAGCTGGCATCCCGAGAATTTACTCCATGCCCTACAGTGCTCAAGCTCTTCCCTGAGGATTGACTAGTAACCTTCCTGGCCACAGTCCCTCAGTCTACCCAGAATGCCCAGTGTTTGGTAAGGAAGAAGTACCTGATGCATAAGAAGCAAGGAACAGAGTGGCTTGGGACAGCAAACAGGCTGCCAACATATACATATGAAGACAAAGTCATTCTAAAGCAATCCCCTGTACCCTGGCCTGCACAGTGAGTGTAGGTGGTACACTGGTGAACATTTTTTATTTTAATAGTAATCTATTAACAAAAAATGAACTAGCACATCAAACATATGGCTTAACAGATAATGCTTAAAATGAAGCTCAGTTAAAATTTTAATTAAAGGAAAAATATTAAGTAAATATTATTCCAGTATAACAGATACGTTAACAAAAAAAATCCTGAAAGTGACACATGAATTACTAAAGTCTCAGCACCCACTTGCTTTCCTCCCCAAGAGCCCATCTGTGTCTGGCATCTTGGGGCAGATGGCTTTGGAAGGTGGTGGGCAAACTCTCCACCTGTCCCTCAGAACCTCCTCTTGTCTTGACTTGTAGTACTTTGAGTACACAACCCAAAGGGACCTTCGCCACAACATCGCAAAGCAGCTGTGTCTACATGCCAGTGCTGGCTCTCTGGGCCTTCGAATCTGTCACTTCACTGGCAAAAATAGCCAAGTCCCCAAGGATGAGGAATGGGAATTGACCCAGGTGAGTCAGATGCTTAGAAAGCTCAGTATCAAGAACCTGAGATCCCCACTGCCCCTTCCTTGTGTTCTGCACCTTATGCCTGAGATACCATGGGGTGGATTAGGACAATTTAAAAAATATGAAGGGTGTGGCCTCAGTTACAGGTGGGGTTCCCAGGACTTAATGTTTGATGATGACTAGTTCTGGCTGATATAAAGATGTGGTCAGGGGTTTTGGTCCATGGCCATCTCTGTCACTGGTTTAAGTATTTTTAGACTGAACCTAAGTAGATCAAAGTGAAGGGTCACTCCTGGTTCCTGCCTGCTCTCTGCATGCCAGGCATAAAGCTGTGCACTCACCTACATTTATTTGTTTGTGTAATCTTCCAGAGGCTCTTCCCAAGTAGGTGGTGTCCCCATTTCTGTAGATGACCCAGCTGAAACTCAGCAAATTTTTGACCAGTCCAAGAGCCATCACTAGTAAGCAGCAGGCCTGGGATTCAGACACAGAGCCATCTGACTTGAAGCACGGGTTCTTTCCTTCCATCACACCACATTGCCTCAAGATTTATAATGTAACTTCTACGTTACTGGGTCCAAACTAGCACCCTCAGGGAGCTTCCACACCCCAGTCTACCCCAGTCCCCAGTCTCTGGTTTAGGGAAATAAGAGCCTAATCCTGGGCAGGGAGGAATCTAAATATGATCCAAGGCAGAAAGTGAGGGTGGGCAGCAGTGGTCCAGGACTTTAAGACTGGCCATCAGGAGATGAAAGCACTTCAGTTAGCCCATGGTCCTTCCTCTATTCCAGCCATTCAGGCTAAAGCTGGCGATAGGGAATTGGCACCAGACAGAGGTGGAAACTCGGAATGCATCCCTTCAGAGTATGGTGTCCAGGGAAAGGAATTTGAAAGTGTTCTCTTTGTACCTTCTTGGGTTCCCTTTGCCTTTTATCTATTGTCCCCTGTCTTATTGCCCACTAGTAGCATTGTTAGAGGTCTGAGGCCCAGATTGACCCTTTGTCGTGTCATCTTTTAGGACCAGCTCATCAGGAACTCAGGATCTGGTACCTGCCTGACATCCGAGAACAAAAAGCCAGCCATGGCCTCTTGCAATCCCAGCGACCCCCACCAGCACTGGCTATTCATCTAGGCCTCGGGTCATTCCCTGTGGGAGTTCTCACAAACCTCTCAGGAAATAGTCTTTTGGGGAACCCCGTAATCAGCTTCTGTGTAGGCCTTAAAGATGGATTTCTAAACCCAATTTTGGATATCAAGGCAAGACCTTGAAAGTAGGAACTCCTTGCAACAACATTGGGCCCATTTTTCTTTCCTCCACATCGATGGAAAGGACTGTAAGAACACATAATACTTGGCGTAGAGCTTTCCTTCTGTCCTAAAACAGAGACTTCCAAAACAGAGAAGGCATCTGGGATAGGGCCCAGGGCAGCAACGCTCAATTCAAAAGAAGTACCTCTGTAGCCACATCCTGAATCCCTGGTCATCTAGAACACCCACAGAATCTAGTGAAAGAGTATATTCTAACACAGGGATTAGAGGTCTAAGAGACTCTCCCTTACTAATAGTACTCCAAGTTTGTAGAGCTGTTTACAGTTTACAGAAAACACTCTGATAGGACTCCTTTTGTCTTACTTCATCTGCACAATAATCCAGTGAGAAAGACAGGACAGGAACCACCATGCCCATTTTACAGATAGGAAAGCTAAGGCAGAGAGGGGTAAAGGAACTTGTCGTTAGTCCCACAGCTAGTGAATGGCTGGAGTGGGACTGAGCTCTGATCTTGAACACTGAACCAGGGTGCCTTCGACCACACCATGAGAACACTAGACAACTAACTCTCTGCCTTCCCATTCTCTCTTCCCTCCATTCTGGTCATTTCTGGCTGGCTGGTCTCCATAAAGCCTAAAACAGTGGAGCCAGGGAGCCATAAGGGAGATCACATTTGGGAATCCTGGGATGTTAGTGTTGAAAGAAAGCTCAGGAGCCAGTGATTCTCAGGTTTAAGTCCCAGAACTATTTTTTTAATGCCCCATATATTATATGATGTAAATAAAAGGCAAAGAAAAAAAATAAAAGAGTAGCCAAGGGTGAGATTAAAGGTGGGTGAGGGCAATGCCCACCAGCCCCTGAACTTCTAAAGTTCTGGAAACACAATTTGAAAACCGTGGTTTTAGTACAACCTTATCATTTTCATATTGTGAAACCCAAACCAAATAAGTAATTTGCCAAGGCCACACAGCAAGGCATTGGCAGCCTGAGGCTAGGACCCGGATAAGGCTAATGAGCCCTTGGGAAGTCTGAGCAAGCAGGGACAGTGTGTAGTCAAGCATGACCACATGACTGGCCTTATCTGCTGTACTTGCATGAAGTCCCCACATGGAACAGATCTGACATGCGTGTCAGCTCTTTGCCAAGCATGTTGGACCCCACACATATGGCTGTTTAGCCTGAATTAGAGACCCCAATTGCCTAGCGGAGGACTCATTCCTTCTAAGAGGACTTCTTTCAGCAGCAGGCTGTCACCTTGGGCATTACCACGTGAGGGTGCCACAGGACCACAGCTGCCTCCTTCCCAGCAACTCAGCACTGCAGGAGGTCCCTGAGAGCCTTCAGGACCCAGCAAACATTCTGGCATAGCCCAGCCAAAAGGAAAAGACAGAGTGGCCAGGATGTGACCTGGAGGAGGGAAAAGAAGTTCTTTTCCAGAAAGAAGAGAATTGGACATGAGACCCCAATGGAAATAAAGGTTTTATGGCATTGGTAAAGAAAGTTTGTGATGATTTTCCTCCTCCCCTGCATTGTCCCATAGCTGTTAAGTTTTGAGAATTAGTTGATTCAGACTGTGAAGAAGTATGCACATCTGAAAAGTTCTGTCACAGCCACTGTCTCTTGTCCCCAAACATTCTATGGCCCCCAATCTAGCCTACATACTGTCTGTCAAGCACATGTAGACATGAGTTATAAGATAAAGCTCTTTCCCTTTGGAGTTCACACTCTCTAGCTGGGAAAACAGAGATGTGAGCAAATCATGACAAGCCTGGAGTTGTTCAGAGATGTGAGTTGAACAATTCCTTCCATTTAGGGGAATCAGGTAAGGCCTCATAAAGCTGGTGACATTTCACCTTAGACCTCAAAGGATGAGTCTTCAGATGGGAAGGACTCAATAAGGAAAGAACTCACAGGCAACAATCTAGCAAGAGAAAAGTCACAAAGGGACAAAGGGACAAGTGGATCTGGGAAACCAAAAGGACATCAGGGTGAGGGAGTAATGGATATAGAAGCTAGAAGATCAGGGCCACATTATGACTTTCATGGGCACTTTTGCCTTCATAAAAATATATTTAAAATTATGTTTTACAACTACATTGATAAAAAGATGAATATAATCCAGGCTGATAATTCATTTTATTTCTGATTTTTAAAAGAAACTAAAAACATTTTTGTGGGTCCCTAAAATATTGTTAGACCCTAAGTACTGTGCCTGCTATCCCCACTGGGTAAATCAGCCCTATAGAACAATGGGTTGGAGCCCAACTGAGAAGGCTTTGCATGCCATGCTAATTAATCAGGTAAGCCATAGGCAGCCATAGTCTAATCCTAACTCTACTCTTAGTTGCATTAAATATCCAATCATTTATCATGCATTGATTATTTGTCATTTATCCCGGTAGCCCACCAAACAGCACACTAGCATCGTCTTATGATATATGTCTAACCAAGATGCCCTGATGTGGTTCCTCACCCCTACCCCAAAACAGCTTACCTCCCCTGGGGACAGTCAGCTAAGAGTAACTCACAGGGAGTGAGAGATGCAGCAGAAGAGAGAAAAAGTCACATGCCATGCCTTAGAGTAGGCCCAGGTTCCGGGATGAGAGGACTAGGGAAGGTAGAGCGTTAGTAAGAGAGAGAGAGAGCGCTGACAAGTGGTGGGAAGGCTCCAGAAACCAGCTTGCTGGTCAGGACTTGCCCTAACCTGACACTTGCCCTCTTCCTTAAAATCCACCCCTCTGGCCATTCTCAGAGCTAACCTGAAACCTTAATGCTACCCCTGTGCTACTACCTCCTAGTTCCAGAAGACTCTTACCTCAGCATTGAATGGTTGGTCCCCTTTGGGTATCTATTTCCCACTTCAAAAGTATTGATGCAGTTGCCAAAAATAGCTAAAAGTCCCAGAATTTATTCTTTCTTTTTTATACTTTATTTATTTTGACATTTAATACTATTTTATATTACTTTCAGGTGTACAGCACAGTGGTTAGATATTTATATCATTTAAGAAGTGATCTCCCTGACTACTACCCACCTGGCACTATGCATAGTTAGTACCATATCACCGATTATATTCCTTACGCTGTACCATGACTATTTTGTAACTACCAATTTGTACTTCTTAATCCCTTCCCGTTTTTCACCCTGCCTCACATCTATCCCAATAAATTGGGTACGCATCTGACACCATATAGTTATTACAATATTATCGATTGCAAGGTCTGTCCAGAAAGTATCCAGTCGCAAAAACATTCTGGTTATATTGACAATGGCTGGATTTTTTCCCTCATATATTCCTTATGCTATATTCTACATCACTATGACTACTTCGTAACCACCAATTTGTACTTCTTAACCCCTTCCCTTTTTTCACCCAAACCCATAACCCTCCCATCTGGCAACCCTCAAAATGTTGTCTGTATCTATGAGTTTGTTCTGTTCTATGATTGTTTATTTTGTTCTTTAGATATAAATGAAATCAAATTGCATCTGCCTTTCTCTGACATATTCCACTCAGCACAATACCTTTCAGGTCCATCCATGCTGCCAGAGATGACAAGAACTCATTCCCATCTATACCCAAGCAATATTCCATTGCTTGTATGTACTAATATTACCACTCTTTATCCATCCATCCATTGACAGACACTCAGGCTGCCTCCACATCTTGGCCATTATAAACAATGCTGCAATGAACATATGGATGCATTTGTCCCCTAGAAATAGCTAGTGTTTTGGGTTTCTTCAGATAAATACCCAGAAAGTAGGATTACTGGGTCCTTCCTTGTCTCTTGTTATAGCCTTTGTTTTCAAGTCTATTTTGTCTGGTATTGCTACCCTAGTTTTTTTTTTCTTTTTTGTCTTCCATTTCCATGAACTACCTTTTTCTATTCCTTTACTTTCAATCTATATGTGTCTCGATGTGAAGTGAGTCTCTTACAGGCAGCATATGGAAGGGTCTTGTTTTCTTATCCATTCAGCCACCCTGTGTCTTTTGATTGGAGCACTTAATCCATTTACATTTAAAGTAATTGTAGATAGACATGTAGTTATTGTAATTTTATTATTTATATTTTTGATGTATGTGTGTGTGTGTAATTCTCTTTTTTTCATCTTAAAGCAGTCCTAAGATTCCTTGTAATACTGGTTTAGTGGTGATGAACTCCTTTAGCTTTTTATTGTCTGGGATGCTTTTTATCTGTCCTTTGAGTCTAAATGATAGCTTTTCTGGATACAGTAATCTTATTCATATGTCCTTGCTTTTCATCACACTGAACATTTCATGCCAATCCCATCTGGTCTGCAAAGTTTCTGTTGAGAAGTCAGCTGACATTCTTATGGGAGCTCCTTTGTAAGTAACTCCTTTCTCTGGCTGCTTTTAAGATTCTCTCTTTGTCTTTAACCTTTGGCATTTTAATTATGATGTGTCTTTGTGTGGGCCTCTTTGGGTTCATCTTGTTTGGGACTCTGCACTTCGTGGGCTTGTATATCTAGTTCCTTTGCCAGGTTAAGGAAGTTTTCTATCATTTCTTTAAATAGGTTATCAATTCCTTGTTCACTTTCTTCTCCTCCTGGTACCCCTATGAAACAAATGTTAGTATGCTTGATGTTGTCCCAGAGGCCCCTTAAATTCTAATTTTTTTGGATCCTTTTTTCTTTTTGCTATTCTGATTGTTTTCTACTACTTTAACTTCTAAATTACTGATTCAATCCTCTGCTTCATCTAATCTACTGTTGATTTCCTCTAACGTATTCTTCATTTCAGTTATTACAGTCTTTATTTCTGACTGGTTCTTTATGCTTTCTATCTTCATTTTTATGTTTCCTATATCTTTGTTGAAGTTCTCTCTGAGGTCATTGGGACAATAGTACTGTCTTGTTTCAAACAGTACATCTGCTCAGCCTGGTGGGGTGGGGTCTCCGGCAATCAGGGAGAACTAATGGTGTTAGCCAGGTTGATGGACACTCAGATGATGCAGCTGCCTGCATCTGCACACAGGGAGTGAGGAGGGCTTAACCAAGAAACAATGGCTTCCACCAGCTCTTCCATCCAGGCAAAAGCTGCCCCTCCAGCTGTCGCCCTGAAGATAGACAATTCAGTTTCTCCCCTCAACCCCAAATGTCCCTGGTGCCTTTCAAGCTGTTGTCCTAGCACTGGAGCTCAGAGGGAGTAAGCCCATCAACAAGTCCATGCACAGGCCCCCTAAGAGGAGTGCCTAGGACTGCAGCCACCTCTGTCTCACTCAGCCATAATCTCACTGGTTTTCACAGCTATTAAGTTAAGGGGACTTCTCTCCCCAACACTGGACCCTGGGTTAAGGGCCTGGTGTGGGGCTGGGACTCCCTCACTCCTCCAAGAGGGAATTTCTGCAGCTGAGAGATCTCTCCCAATTTTTAACGGTCACACACAAGTGTGGGACCAGCCTGTCTCAGCCCCTCCTACTAGTCTTGAGGTGGCTTCTTCTGTATGTTGGTAGTTGTAGGGCTTCGTTTCAGCTAGGCTTAAGGCTGTTCCCAATGATGGTTGTTCTGTAGTTTAGTTGTAATTTATGTGGTCCTGAGAGAAGGGGAGCACTTTTATCTACTCTGCCATCTTGACTGGAAATCCCAGAATTTACTCTTTATATTTAATCACAAAAGTAATGCTGTAGCAAAGTCAAATAATACAGAAAAATATGAGTAAAAAGTGAAAGTTATCACAATGCTGCTGTACCTATCAATTCATTCTCTAGATGTAATAACTTGACAGCTTGGCATAAACCCTTCCATACTATTTTTCTATGACTCTAGAAATAGACATGTTCTGTGTTGTTCGCAATTCAATTTCTTCATTTAATATAAAAAGGACATCTTTTCATTTCAGTTTATTTAAGTCTAACTCATTCTTTTTAAAAGCTGTAGAGTAGTCCATAATGTTGTTAAACCTAATTTTTTAAACCTTCCCTTATTAATGAATACTTAGATTTTCCCCAATTTTGCAACAAACTTTGTAACAAACTATACTGAACAAAGGTTTTTTCCACATTTTTTTCAATTACTGTTAACATTCAATATTATATTAGTTTCAGGAGTATAGCATAGTGGTTAGACATTTATATAACTTACAAAGTGATCCCCCCAATAAGTCTAGTAACCACCTGGTACCATACATAGTTATTACATAATTATTGACTATATTCCCTATGCTGTACTTTACATCCCTGTGGAAATTTTTAATTGCCAATTTACACTTCTTAATCCCTTCACATTTTTCAAGTAGCCCCCCTAACACCCCTCCCATCAAGCAACCATTAATTTGTTCTCTGTATCCATGAGTCTGTTTCTGTTTTGTTTTTCAGATTCCACACGTAAGTCAAATCATATGGCATCTGTCTTTCTCTGTCTGAGTTATTTCACTTAGCATAATATCTTCCAGACTGTTCCATGTTGTTGTAAATGGTAAGATCCCATTCTTTTTATGGCCAAGTAATATTCCATTGTATATATGTACCACCTCTTTATCCAATTGTCTATTGATGGGCACTTAGGTTGCTTCCATATCTTGGCTATTGTAAGTAGCACTGCAGTGAACACAGGGATGCATATACCTTTTCAAATTAGTGTTTTGGTTTTCTTCGGATAAATACCCAGAAGTAGAATTGCTGGGTCATAAGGCAGTTCTATTTTTAATTTTTTTGAGCAAACTCCAAACTATTTTCCATAGTGGTTGTACCAATTTGACATTCCGCCAAGAGTGCACAAGAGTACCTTTTTCTTCACATCCTTGTCAACACTTGTTTGCTGATTTATTGATTATAGTCATTCGGATAGGTATAAGGTGATATCTCATTGTGGTTTTACTATGCATTTACTAATGATTAGTGATGTTGAGCATCTTTTGCTATGTCTATCAGTTATCTGTATGTCTTCCTTGGGGAAATGTCTGTTCAGATCCACACTTTTTAATAGGATTGTTTATTTTTTTGGCATTAAGTTGTATGAGTACTTTATAAATTTTGGATATTAACCCCTTATTAAATGTATCATTGGTGAATATCTTCTCCCATTTGGTAGGCTGTCTTTTTGTTTTCTTGATTGTTTCCTTTGCTGTGAAAAATCTCTTTAGTTTGATGTAATCCCATTTATGTATTTTTTCCTTTGTTTCCCTTGCCCGAGGAGATATATCCAAAAACATGTTACTAAGAGCAGTGTAAAGAGTTTACTGCCTATGTTTTCTTTTAGGAGTTTTATGGTTTTGGGTCTCACATTTAAGTCTTTAATCCATTTTGAGCTTATTCTTGTATACGGTGTAAGAAAGTGGTTTAGTTTCATTTTTGCATGTATCTGTCCAGTTTTCTCAACACCATTTATTAAATAGACTGTCTTTACCCCATTATATATTCTTGTCTTCTTTGTCATAGATTAATTGACCATATAGGTGCGGTTTTATTTCTGGGTTCTCTATTATATTCTATCAATCTATGTGTTTGTTTTAATGCTAGTACCATGCTATTTTGTTTACTATAGTTTTGTAGTAGTTTGATATTAGATAATGTGATACTTCTAACTTCGTTCTTCTTTCTCAAGATTGTTGTGGCTGTTTAGGGTCTTTTGTGGTCCCATATAAATTTTAGGTTTATTTGTTCTAGTTCTGCGGAAAATGGCATTTGTATTTTTTATATAGATTGCATTGAATCTATACATTGCTTTGGGTTATACAAGTTCTGAAAATTACGTTCATGAACTCATCTAGAAAAAGTGCTATATACCTCATTGCTGAATATCACTATGGTCCCTTGGGAAGCTATGCACCAATACCAGTGCCTAGTCCACTCTTTAAAAGCAATTTTAGAAGTCTTTTTCTAGAATGACCATCAGAGCTGTCATTGTATTACCCTTAATGTCCTGAATGTCATCAAAATGTCTTCCTTTCAATAATATTTCCTTGATCTTATGATAAAGAAAAAAGTCACTGGGGACCAGATCAGGTGAGTAGGGAGGGTGTTCCAATACAGTTATTTGTTTACTGGCTAAAAACTCCCTCACAGACAGTGTCATGTGAGCTGGTGCATCGTTGTGATGCAAGAACCATGAGTTGTTAGCAAAAACTTTGAGTTGTTTTCATCTAACTTTTTCACACTGTCTTTTCAGCACTTCCAAATAGTAAACTGGTTGACTGTTTGTCGAGTTGGTACAAATGCATAATGAACAATCTCTCTGACATCAAAAAAGGTTAGCAACATCTTTTTAACTCTTGATTTGGACTAATGGAACTTCTTTGGTCATGAAGAATTGGCTGACTTTCATTGTGCTCTTTGGCACTTTGTTTCAGGGTTGTATTGGTACACCCATGTTTCATTACCAGTGATAACACAGCCCAAAAGATCATCTTACATCTTCAAAAGGTCTTAGTAAACATTGACTCTCCTTTATTTTTGTTCATTGGTGAGCTCCTTTAGGACCATTTTTGCACATAACTTGCTCATTCCAAGATCTTCAGTGAAGATATTCCTATTTCTCTATTGATGTTTAGTTGATCTACTATGCTTCTTACAGTCAGCCAATGATTTTGACACACAATTCAATGAATTTTTTGCAATGTTTTCATCAGTTCTGCTCATTACTGGCCACTCTGACCTCTCTTCATTAGTGACGCTTTCTCTTCCCTCAGAAAAACATTTAATTCATTTGTACACTGCCATTTTCTTCATGGCATTATCCCCATAAACTTGGACTAACATGTCCCTGATCTTACTTCCACTCCTTCTGAGTTTACCAAAAAATTTAATGTTTGTTCGTTGCTCTAATTCAAGCTCTGACATTCTGGTGACAGCACACAAAAACAAGCAACAACAATGAACACCACTCAGTAAGACACCACCACACATTGACATGAACACAGCTGTGAAACACAGATAAACCAAGGTTATGAAACCTTACCAAGTTGTTTGTACAGTGCTGCCAACGTAAGTGCACTGTGGCAAGTTCACGAACTTAATTGCCAGACATCGTACAATACAGTTTTGTGACAAACTATACTATAACCCACATTCCTGTACATTTATTTTTGTGCTGTGTTTACTTCAAAAGGATGTATTCCTAGAATTAGAATTGCTTAGTCAGAAGAAATGCAGTGTCTTGAAAGTTAAGCCAGACTTGCAGTCACAATGGTGGAATAGGTAAACACTGTGCTTGCCTCCTGCCACGCCCATATCAAAATTATACTTAAATTATAGAAAACCACCCTTGAGAACCACCTTAACACTAGCTGAATAGAACTCCTATAACTACGGATATAAAAAAGAAGTCACATCAAGACTGGAAGAGGCAGAGACATGGAATGGGCTGGTCCCACACTCACATGTGTCAGAATTGGAAGGGATATCTCAGCTGTGGAGGTCCTCTCTGAGGAGCAAGGGGTCCCAGCCTCACACTGGGCTCCCCATCCTGGAGTATCAGTGCTGAGAAGAAAAGTCCCCACAACAGCTGCCTGTGAAAATTAGCAGGGACCCAGTCTGGGTGAGACTGAGAGTTGCTGTACATATAGGCATCTTCTTAAAGGACCCAAGCACAGACTCACTCACTCACAGTCTCCCTAAGCTCCAGTGGAGGGACAAAAAGCACCAGGAATATAGAGGGAGGAACTGAATTACCTAGCTTTAGGGTGAGGGCTGGTGGGACAGCTCTCTCTGGGACTAAAGTGCCACAGGCACCACTGTTCCTTTGTTGAGCCCTTTCCCCATACACCGTACAGGCAAGGAGGGCTGCCAAATCTGTGTCTCCACCAACTGGTTAACACTGTTAGCCCTGCTCTGTGGTTTCCCTAAGACCTCTCCCCACCCAGTTCACTTGCCCTCATAAGCCACTGGCCTGGGCCTGTGCTGTGGACATTCCTAAGATCTCTCAAAGGTCCACAAACTCCAAACAAGCAGCAGCTGGCCTCAGCCTGCCCTGTATCACTTACTAAGCAGCCACAAGCCTGGCACTAGTGACAGAGGCTTCAGTTCACATCATAACCACTCCCAGGTACATCCAAACCCAGCATAGGCAGGTACCAACCACAGACTACTTTGGCAGGCCAGACACAGGCAGTGGCTTATCTTGGCCTGCACTGGAGCCCCCTCCCAAGAGGCCCCAGAACCAACACACCTGGTGGTCGCCTTCAGACCACAACAGAGCACCACCCAACTAACACCACAAACAACACACTCAAAGGGTGGACTCAACAGGCACCAAAGCCCTGCTAAAGTGAATCCTGCTCCCTCGCACAATAGTTGGTCTGCTACAGTCATGGCCAGTCCTCAGTGCCAGTCAGCTTAAGTGTCAATCCCACCCACTGAAGTGCCAACAGCAATCACAACTCAACTACAACAGGAGAACACTCACAACTCACACAAGGGATACCCCTGGCACACCCACCTAAGGCAAACAGGGAGACTGCACCACTAGGCCCCGTAGGATACCTACTACATAACACCACTTTGTCAAGACTGAGAGATGTAGCAGATCTTCCTGATACATAGAAACACACACAGGGAAGCAGCCAAAATGACGAGAGAAAGAAACAAGTCCCAGTGAAAGAACAGGACAAAACTTCAGTAAAAGAACTAAACAAAATGGAGGCAAGCAATCTACCAGATATAGAGTTCAAAACACTGGTTATAAGGAAGCTCAATGAACTTAGGAGAAAATCGATGAGCTCAGTGAGAACTTAAACAGAGATAGAAAACATGAAAAGGAAGATAGAAAACATAAAAAAGAACTAGTCAGAAATAAAGAATACAATAATTGAAATGGAGAATACATTAGAAGGAATCAATAGCAGATTAGATAAAGCAGAAGATTGAATCAGTGAGTTGGAAGACAAGGTAGCAGAAAACATCTGATCAGAACAGTAAAAAGAAAAAATAATTTTAAAAATGAGGATAGTTTAAGGGACCTCTGAAACAACATCAAGTGTAACAACATTCACATCATAGGGGTACTAAAAAGAGAAGAGAGAAATCATAGAACTGAAAACCTATTTGAAGACATAATGACCAAAAACTTCCCTAACCTGGTGAAGGAAATAGACATACAAGTCCAAGAAGTGCAGAGTCCCAAACAAGATGAAGCTAATGAGGCCCATACAAAGAAATATCATAATTAAAATGCCAAAGATTAAAGTCAAACACAGAATCTTAAAAGCAGCAAGAGAAAATCTGTTACCTACAAGGGAGTTCCGATAAGACTGTCAGCTGATTTCTCAAAACAAACATTTTAGGCCAGAAGTAATTGGCACAAAATATTCCAAGTGATGAAAAGCAAGGTCCTACAACCAAGATTACTCTACCCGGGAAGGCTATCATTTAGAATCAAGGGAGAGATAAAGAGCTTCCTAGACAAGGAAAAGCTGAAGGAATTTATCACTACCAAACCAGTACTACAAGAAATGTTAGAGGGACTTCTTTAGAAAGAAAAAGAAAATTAAAAATATGAATAAGACAATATTGCAAAGAAAAAAATTTCTCACTGACAGGCAAACAATAAAAGCAGTGGATCAACCAACACTAAAAGCCAGTACAAAGGTTAAAAGGCAAAAGTAGGAAGTCATGTGTAATTACAACATTAAATTAAGGAATGCAAAAAAAAAAAAACAAAAAAAAAACAACCCACAAAAGAAGTAAAAAAGTGAGAGGGTGAGTAAAAATGGTAGTAATTTTAGAATGTGTTCAAACTAAGCAACCATCAACTTAAGATAGACTGCTATTAATATAAACATATCTTGGTATATATGAAGCACATAGTAACCACAAACAAAAAAATCTATAAGCGATATACAAGAAATAAAGAGAAAGAATACAACACTACAGAAAGTCATCAACAGTGAAGAGAGTAAGAGAATAAGAAAGAAACAGAGAATTACAAAACACTCAGAAAACAATTATTAAAATAGAAATAAATATATACCTATCAATAATTACTTTAAGTGGATTAAATGCTCCAATCAAAAGACAAATGGATAAAGAAGATGTACTATATATATACAATGGAATATTACTCAGCCATAGAAAAGAATGAAATCTTACCATTTATGACAACATGGATGGACCTGGAGGGTATAATGTGAAGTGAAATAAGTCACACAGAAAAAGACAAGTACCTTATGATTTCACTTTTATGTGGGAATCTAAAAAACAAAATAAACAAACAAAACAGAAACAGACTCATGGATACAAAGAACAAACTAATGGTTATCAGATGGGAGGGTTGGGGGGTTGTGTGAAAAGGTGAAGGGATTAAGAAGTACAAATTGGCAGTTAAAAATACTCATGGGGATGTAAAGTACAGCATAGGAAATATAATCAATAATATTGTAATAAATGCACGATGGTGTCAGGTGGGTACTAGACTTATCAGGGGATTACTTTGTAAGTTTTATAAATATCTAACCACTGCACTGTACACATGCAACTAATATAATATTGAATATCAACTGTAATTGAACATGTTTTAAAGATTAAAACAAAGTTTTAATTAGGCATTGTTTATGCCTTCCCCTAAGAGTGAGAACAACAACAAGTAGAAAGTATGACCAGCCTGGGAGATGCCCCTGAGCATGTGGATTAGGCAGGGGTTGTAAGGGCCTTAAGTGCAGTCCTAAAGAGCTTGGTTTTTAAGCAAACACAGATTGGGCCTCTCTGGGCTAGGGCACAGGTACAGAGATGATGTGATTGGCCCTGCCCTTAAAGGTTCACTTTGGAGTATGTGATGTTGAGAGGTAACCTTAGCAAGCTCTAAAGCCTCTTCTTAAACTCCTCATCTTGAGGCGAGAGCTGTCTCTTTACTCTCTAGAGGAGGTAGGGAGGTGGGAGGAGAGAGGAGAATGGTAAAAGAGGCCCTGGTTTCCCAGCCCAGCTTACCCCTCAGACTGCTGGGGGTTGGACTGGAGAGGTAGCCCTCCAGGCCTCCCAAGCATCATAGTACAATACCCCTGAATAGCTCAGGGACATGAAAAAATGAGTTTGTACAGAATCCTTCCAACAGCTGTGGCTTTTCCTGGGCCTATCCTGCACCTGCAGACATGACACTTGAATTCTGGAATGTCTAGGGAACAAAAGCCTCCAGATGGATCAGGTGACTTTCCTGCCTCCCTCGAGGCTTCCCTCTGCCTAAATCACTCTCCACCCACAGGCCTCTGCTCTGGAGCCTCCCAACTCAATGTCCTCTGCCTACCACAAGCCGCACTATACCTCCCTCCTGCCTCCTCTACTGACTTTGATGGGCAGTCTTTCATCTCCTGTAGGACTTGCCCCTCTGCCCTCATAACCTTGAGACTACCTCCCTATCCTGAGGGCTCCTTCTTCTAATCTGCCCCACATCATCCTCTCGGAGCTCTCTTTTTGGCTCTCCATCTGAGTCTCCCCAAACCTGTTTCTTAGCACCCTCTTCCACCAGAATTCTCTTGACTGCACCTATTTTGCTTTTGCCTCCCTGCATATACATCTATGTCTCCATCCTTGGAGAATGTCCCATCTCCCTATTTGCACAGGGAGATGTTGCTGCCTCTTCCCTCCTCTTAGTAACCACTCTTCCCTCCTCCACTCCCCTTTGCCCCCACCTCCCCATACATAGGGTAGGTCTCTGTGCCTGCAGTGCCACTGAGGACAGTAAGGCAGTGACAGACTATGAGAGAAGCATCCTGAGGGAGTCCTGATTCTCCATCTTACTCTGAAAAAGAGTTTGTTTATTGGATGCTTTTCAACCAAAAGCAGATGATTAATTCAGCCCTGACCCTGTTCTGTCTTTGAACAACCGATAAATTAGTTTACTTGAAAAGAAATCTTTTCATTTGTCTTTCCATGTCACCTGTGATTTTCCCTGCCTTCCACCCACAGCCCTGCCAGCTGGCAGGAAGAAGGCCAGCAAAGCTGCTGATAAGAGGAGTATAAAGAGGGCTTGTTTCAGGGTAAGGGGCAGTGGTCTACTCTGCTGGCAACATGCTGCGCTTCCTGGTTTTTGCCACCCTGGTCCTTTATGGTAAGTCAGTCACGTGGCCCAAGTTCTAGGGAGGGGGATTTGAACAGGAAGGCCAGAAAACTGTCCCTAAGCCTAGGCCTGCCCTCTACCCCAGGGTGGGTGGGACACTCTGCCTGGGAGTCTAGCAAAGACTTCACTCTCCTGGGGCCCACGATAAAAAAGGTCAGGGTCACTCTTCATTTAAGACCTTCATGAAGCAGAGAGAAACCTCTTCCAGGGGCCTGGGATTCCCTACCACCTCCATGACAGGAAGACATCCTCAGCAGGTGCCTGGCTGGGATGTGCACTGCTATCCCTGCCCCTAGAAAATCCTGCCAAAACAGTGTGTGTGTTTATGTGTGTGTTGGGGGGGTAAGGGGGGGTCAGGGAGGAGGCGGATCCCCTCAGGCCAAGAGAAGGGATGAACCTGAGAAAGACTGAGACCACAAAGAGCCTCTAAAGCCCTAGCCTGGTGATTTGAGATAGGTCCTCACAGCATGCCAGAGTTCTGGGGACACCCAGGGAAGGCAGAAGGCACTCAGACTCCCCTGCTTTCAAAAGGGGCTCAGAGAACTCACAGTTGGGCCCCTCATTTGCTAGAGAAGAACTGTGAATTTGCAGACAAAGCACAACTGCTACCCCCCCACACCCTGAGCTGACCCCATGCTTAGTCATCACTCACTTTTCTTCTGCCCCACAAAGGACACAGCACCCAGGACTTTCCGGAAACCAACGCCCGGGTAGTTGGAGGAACTGAGGCCCAGAGGAATTCCTGGCCCTCTCAGGTGGGTGTTTATTCACAGCCCCAGACTTCCAGGGAAATAGAGTTGCCTGGATGCCGATACACGATATTCCATGTGTTTGTGTATGTCCTTACCAACAAAAAGCTCTCCAATGGCCTGGATTCTAGATTTTAAATATGAATGGGACCAGGCTTCAGTGGTTTTTTTCTAAATGAGAAAGGCTTGGAGGACGGAATTTAAACATCAACCACATTCACTCTCCCATGTGCACACCCAAATATAAACCACATTTACACTCCCAGCAACATCACTGCCACACTAACAAGACTGTGTGTCAGACCCACACCTCAGACTCCACATGCCTTCACACACATCCTCCACACAGTATGTGTCATGCATTCAAGCCCACTCCTCCCACTAAGTAGAGCATGCGGCTTATTTGGCTATTTAAAGAGTTTTCACTTTCGTAATAGGACAGCGAGGCTCTGATTTAAGCAATTCTAAATGTGTAAGGCAACTGGCAAATAGCCATACTTGGAGAGAAATTGCTGCAATTAGAATTGAATTCAAGTTACAAAAGTTCAAGCCCCAATTTTCAGGAATAGAGGTGCTGAAGGAGAAGATACGAAATGATAAAAAGAACATTCATTCACATGGTATTTCTAAAATAGTCCCTGAAATGGGTGAATGGGGTACATCTTGAAAACACTGAAGGGAAAGCTCTGAGACCTAAGCTTGTGGGGCTTAGGTGATAGAGCAATTCCATGGCTACATTTCCTTCCCATGAGGTAATGAAGGTAGGTGGACCTGGGTCCTTGACTCTTTGTGTCAACCTGGAGTAGGATGCCAAATACACTCTGTATGACTTTACCTGCCCCAACCCAGCATCCACGTACACAGCAAATATCACCAAACAATGGAGCACTCGTTCCCACTGGTCCCTCACCTACACACGCCTTCTCACCACCACTGCAGGTAACCACTACCAGGCAATCAATAGCTATTGAGGGAGTTCCCTGGTGGTGTAGTGACTAGGCTTCGGTGCTATCAAAGCTGCGGCCTGGGTTCGATTCCCAGCCAGGGAACTACCCACATTAAAAAAAAAAAAAAATAGCTATTGACTTGTCAAATGAAACCTATTTGCCATCTCTAGCCCAGAAAGTTGGAGAATGTTTTGAGGGATGGCAGGAATTTAAGGGAGGTAACATGTAGTTTGGGGCAAAGCCTTTTAAGAAGCACCATCTCTCCTTCCTTTCTTCCCTCCCATCTAGATTTCCCTCCAGTACCTGTCCGGTGGTAGCTGGTATCACACCTGTGGAGGGACCCTCATCAGACAGAACTGGGTGATGACAGCTGCTCACTGTGTGGACAAGTGAGAAAAACAAAGACCAGCTTTTCTGAGCCCCTGGGAGGAGAAGAGTCTGGCCCTTCTGCAGGAATACGTATTTTTGACCACTCAGGGCAAGACTTTAAAGTGGGTGTTTGAGGACCTGTAGGGAGGTAGTAGACTATAATGAAAAGTACAAATTTGGCATCAGGCAAGCTCGGGTTCAAATCCTGTTCCACCATCTTCTAGCTATGTGACCTCAAACAACTTACTAGCTTCTCTAAGTCTTCATTCTCTACCTATAAAGTGGGATCATAATACCTACTTTGTAGAGTTATTGGGAGGGTTAAGTAGGTAAATATTTAAGTGCCTAGTTGATGCCTGGCTGGTAACATTTCTTTCATGTTTGCCTTGAGCAATGATTCTCACTGGAGCATGTATCAGAATCACTTGGAAGGCACAGATTGCTGGGCTGCACCCAGCAGTTTCTGACTTGGTAGGTCCAGGTTGAGTCCTGATAATCTGCATTTCTAACAAGTTCCCAGGTTATGCTGATGCTGCTGGTCCAGGGACCATGCTTCAAGAACTGCTTGTCTAGCAGTTTATACTCCCCTCAAAATCCTCCCACGGGCTGACAGGCATTGTTCCATTTATGTTCACCACATCTCTCCCAGGTTATGAGATACTCAGCCCATGATGTTTAGCTGAATAAACTGGGAAAATGACACTGATGGTGGTTTTTGTCCCTCCCCTAAGTTAGGGAATTAGGAAACGAGAGAGCTTGTTACTTCCTCATCGTCCAAGGTCTTTCATCCTTCCTCTGCCTTGGCCAGATAAGATGGGTTCCCATCCCAATGATAAGACACAAGATGGCTTACCCAATTTTCACTAAGGGGGAAAGAAGATTTGAGTCTCCTGGATCACTCAGAGCTTCCTTTTCTCACAACAGCCGAATGACCTTCCGTGTGGTGGTTGGAGACCACAACCTGAGCCAGAACGATGGCACTGAGCAGTACGTGAATGTGCAGAGGATTGTGGTGCATCCATACTGGAACAGCAACAATGTGGCTGCGGGGTAAGGGCAGGGCTGTGCTGGCCTTGGGCTGGAAGGTGCAGGGCTAACTAGCTAGCAACGGGGGCTTGGCTTCCTTCCCATTCATCCAGTAGGACTTGGAGAATTTAGATTTTGGAGAGCTTGAGAATTTTTGAAGGTTTGTTTTTTTGTATGTGTATTTATTTGATCTAGGCTGACTGGATCACTTGAAGCTCCTCTACAGAGTTGAATGTTCCTATTTTTATTGTTATTTATTATTCATTTTATAGAATAGCAAAAGAAAGGTTCTTAAAATGAATCTTATGTGATAAAATTCCTACAAGACGGAGCTGTACACTTTTGCAAAGGAAGTAGTTAAAATGGTGGTGAATTCTATAGAATGTGGGCGTTGGAGTGGATTCAAGTCATTGGGATATTTCTACAGAAATTTCAGAATCACACAGAATTTTATATCTTTCTTCCCTGATACCTCTTCTCTGCTACGATCATCACAGCACTCTACTCTTCCCTGATTTCCTACTCATATCTAAAAGATCTAAGCTCCCTGCCCTGGACTGCAGGGATCAGAGCTAGACTACAACATTAAGACCTCACCAGCAGGTGCTGCTGTTAAATATACACATATAATGTCCTCACAATCCAAATGTATAATGCCTCAAGTTTGAGACTTAGCAAGTCAGCCCCTTTCTTCTTCAAAATCAGTGCTTCCCAATTCTATGGGGACAGAGAGGCTCAGTGAGGCCTGCCCGCATCAGTATGAAGAAAGGCTTGATCCTGCGAGTGAGCAGTCTATTTTCTTCCTGTAGCTATGACATCGCCCTGTTGCGCCTGGCCCAGAGTGTTACCCTCAACCGCTACGTCCAGCTGGGTGTTCTGCCACAGGCGGGAACCATCCTGGCTAACAACAGTCCCTGCTACATCACAGGCTGGGGCAGGACCAGAAGTAAGTCACCCACATGGGCACCATTGCCATGTGGATCTTGGTTATCTGAGCTTCTAGAGCACCTTTTTCTGTAGTCCTGGGCATTCATAGCCAGAGATCAGTAACCAAAGGAACCAGAGATAAAATAACTGAGACATGAAATCAAGCTAAGAACAGGCCATGGTATCATCAAGTCAGGGATTCATAGACTCTTATACTAAAAAAAGAAAAAAAACTTACTTCAGAGAATATTATGTACCTGCCTCTCACTTTACACATAAGGAAACTGGGGCACAAAGAAATTAAAGACCTTATACACGATCATATGATTAATTGGTGACTACTTAGCTGAAATCAGAATCCAGGTCTCCTGACTCCCACTTCGGTGGTTATTATACCATTGTGCTACCTCCATAAACAGTCGCTGGGCTGTCAGTTGGAGTGAATGATCTGGGGTAGCGGTAGGTCCAGAGAAGGCAAGGCATAGGAGGTCATCATGGGAAGATTTCTGATAGGGAATGTCATTCAGATAACAAGAAAATGTGGGAGAGCTTATGAGCAGAGATAGTTAAGAAGGGCAGAGATGCCAGGCCTCACATGGAAGTCTGTCACATCAGGCTGTATTTGAGCTCTGGAGGATAGGCAAGACCTTGCTATGAGCAGCCAGACAATCTCCTGGGAAAACCTGGAGCTGAGAGACATACTTGTAATCCAGTTCTGCTCTCAGTTCACTTAATGGCATTGTGGTTCAATTTCCTGATCTGTAACATGAAAGAGTTGTTAAAAGGATCCACGGAAATAGTCCACGGAAATAGTCCAAAGCAAAGGCTTTGAAAAGTCAAAGAGCAAGATAAAGGAAATCTGCACCAAGTTCTTAAGAAACAGAAACAAGGGTGCACAGTCCCAGTTCTGCTTCATGGGGTTTATAGTGTAAGGAGGAAGCAGGACAGGCAGATAAGTTATCAACAAATATGACCCTTCTAGTTACTTAGCTAAGGTATCCATGAGTTAAAAAAAAAAAGCAGGGGTAGGATTAGTTGTTTGGAGCCTGGGAACGGTAATCAAGGATGACTCCCTGAAGGAAGGGGCCTGTAGATTCCATATAAAGAGAGAAAAAAGATTACCTCTGACAAGCAATGGGCAGAAAGAGAAGGAGCTTGCCGTGAATTCAGCTTTCCTCAGGGCTTGGGAAGGTTTGGGAGGGTGTGGAAGGTTCTTCCCCTAGAGAGCATCTGGGGCTGATCTCCAATGATGTGTGTTCTGTTCAGCCAATGGCCAGCTGGCCCAGACCCTGCAGCAGGCGTACCTGCCCTCCGTGGCCTATGCCACCTGTTCCAGCAGCTCCTACTGGGGCTCCACTGTGAAGAACACCATGGTGTGCGCTGGAGGAGATGGAGTTCGCTCAGGATGTCAGGTGAACATGTGTAGGAACTGTCAGAAGTCCCACCCCACGTCCCCCTCTCTCTGCCTACCACCCCCACCTTTACCTCACCACCTATTCCACACCTACTCATGGCCCCGTGTACAGACTCAACTTGCCACTCTGGCATCTGAAGGGGAATGAGTCTGTGCTAGTAACTCTGTACTCACAGGATCTCCAAGTTGGAAGGAACCTTAAAATTCATCTTGCTTAATGTCCCCACCTCTAAAGCTTGTATGTGGCTCAACATTTGAGTGTTGGTACGTGCGTATGTTCTTAAGAATTTGTTCGTGACTTAGATTTTTTATGGATGTAGTGGGTTGGGCCTGGGGTGGTGGTTGTAATTTTGTTTAAAGTAGATCCTATCCCATCATTCCCAATTTTTTTATAGCTCCTCCACCACCACCCTTTTACCCCAGCAATATTTTCAGCATTGTGTACAGGTGCATATAGTAAAGGTGAAACAGTTTTATAACAGTTTATATACATAATAAATGTAATCTTCTATTTAGACAAGATCAATCAGCAACACACCATCTTACAGATTTCTTAATACACAGTTTAACAAATGTTCTTAATTATCTACTAAATGACAGGTACTGTGCTAAGTGCTAGGGATATAAATGTGAAACAGTGTCTAGTGGAGGAACAGGAAGAGCAGACATATGATAGAACATTGTGGTTAAGTGTTACAGCAAACATGTATAGGGTGATATGGGAGTCCAAAACATAGGCACTTACCTCTACCTTTTTGAGTCAGAAAAGACTTGTCTTCCCAGAGAAAGTGGAGTCTGCAGTGAGCCCTGAAGGTTAAAAAGGAGAAAAGGGGAAACATATTTAGAGAGAGGGAAGGAAGGCATGGGTCACGAATGTAGATAGGACACATAGAGAATTACAGCATGTTCCCTACAGCTAGCTGGAGCAGAGGTCAGAGCCCACAAGCCTCCAAATCGGCTGCCTGCTTTCTATTGGCCTATGAGCTAAGAATGGTTTTTACATTTTTTAATGGTTGGGGGGAAATTGCAGAACAATATGTCATGACACATTAAAAATATAAGATTTCAATGTTCACAAAAAAACATTTTGTTGGAACACAGCCATAGTTGTTTATTATGTATTGTTTATGGCTGCTCTCACAGAGTTGAATAGTTGTTAACAGAGACTGTATGCTCTGCAAAGCGTAAGATGTTTAATATTTGGCTCTTTACAGGAAAAGTCTGCTGACCCCTTGGCTAGACAGAACATAAAGTATTACCATACTGGGTAATGTCAGGAGATGACACTAGGGGCAAGTAGGAGCCACATGACTTAGGGCTGCAAGTGCCATGCTTAGGGACATGAATTTTATCACTTAGATACAGGAAAGGAAATCATTAAAGAGTTTTAAAATGGAGAACAGCATGATCAGATTTGTCTTTTAGAAGCATTCTCTGATGCCAAGGTAAGCATGTTTTTAAAGAGGGCAAGATTGGCGGGGAGACTCATTAGGAGACTATTATAATGGTCCAAGCAAGAAATGTGAAGGCCCGAATTAGGGCAGTGGGGGACTGGGGGGGGTGGGGGGAGGCGGGGGCGGGAGGAGGCTGTCAGTTCCCAGCATCTGGTTTAAGTGATTTGGAAGAGGGGTTCACTCCCTGAAATGAGACAAGATATATATAGGGTTTGAGAGGAAAGATGATGAGTTTGCTTCTGGACAAGTTGAATCTGAGATCCTTGTGGAACATTCGGGTATTGTTAATGGGTAAGAAATTAGATATAAAGAAAGTGGAACCTGAGAGAGAGCTGAGATAAAGATACCCTTGACAGCAAATGGAACCCCCCAGCCCCACTCAGGGAAAACTGGTAGAAAGAGAAAAGACCACTGAGTTGGGAGAAGAACTGTATGAACATAAATATTTGAGTGCTTCAAGGATATAGGTGGAGGACAAAGAACCCATAAAGGTCTAAGTGGAATTAGAGGCAAGAGAAAAATGTAGTAAGAAGGGTCTTACAAAATCTCAGGAAATGCTGATAGGCCATCACACAGTAAACAGTGCGGCCAGGAGGCGCAGTAGGTAACTCAAGGTGAGTATTTTGGCAAGTGGGTGAGTCACTGGGAACCGTGGCAAGAACAGTTTCAGTGGAGTGGTGAGGGCAGAAGCTTGAGAAAGGGTAAGGAATGAAGAGGCCAAAAATAACATAGCAGGGAGTGTAGAATACTCTTCCAAGAATCTTGGGTGAATGAGAGGAACAACAACAACAAAAGATCTGGTAGCTTTAAGAGTCAAGGAGAGGGGTGGATCTTATAAGAGGGAAGAAAATTCCATGTGTGCAATAGACAGAGGAAAGGATTCCTCAGGGTCGAAGAGAGAGAATAAATGGGTGGCACGAGATCCCAGAGGAGACGGAAAAGACGCAACCAAGAGCACAAGTGGAGCTGGCTTTGAACAGGAAGAGGGGCACTAAAATGTGCATGAACATGAAAGGACGTGCACGCTGGACAGCTGGAAGTTGGCAGGTGTTCCGCATTATGGCTTCTACTTACTCATGAACTAGGGACCAGATGGGATGGACCACGAAGAGGCAGGGGTCATGGGTCTGGATTAATTTAAAGAATGGGAGGAAGCGTGGCCTCCAAAAACGTTACTGATAGGCTGGGGTTAGAGACCACGCAGTAATTGTGTGGGCATATGACTCACTCCATTTTACTCCAAGACCCAGTTGTATGACTGAGTTTTCCTGCATTAATGGGGCAAAAGGACAGGATTGCAGATCAAATGCAAGGTCCAAGCTGGGTGGAAGAAGAGAAGCCAGCAGGAGGCTGGTAGGCTAGCTGAACTAGAATTAGATTTTTTTGGTGAACATTGACAACTACGGAAGTAAGCTAACTAACTCATTCCAGTTTTCCCAGGGCTTTCCCAGAATAAAATTTGAAGAGTCTCATATCCTGGGAACCCTTTGCAAGTATGGACCAAAAAAAAAAAAAAAAAAAAAAGAGACTAATGCATAAGGCAACCTCTTCCAGGTCCTCGCCAGCCAGCTGCACCTATAACCACTTAATGTTTAACCTTTCTGAGTTAATTCACTTCCTTCTGCTGTCTCTCAGGGCCTTGAATACTGAAAACCTGGAGTACTTTTTTCTCCTGCCTGCCATTCCAAATGACAGTTCTCTGAGACAATTGTGTCTCTAGGTCCCTTCCCACTGCAGTTCCCCAAAGAATGTGTCTTCTGGGTTTTCAGACTTCTGGGTCACCAACCCTTTTGCTGGAGTGGATTCACTGAGCCCCGCTGGATTCACTGAGCTCCACTCACCTCCATCCACCTACCCCTACTGAGCTTTCTCCCAGCTTGTCCTTCCTGTCCTGAAACCCTCAGCTACAGCCTCCACCTCTCCAGAGCCTTTGTTTCTTTTAGAGTCAATCAGCATAAGACAATAGCATTACATACAATTTAATTATCTTCCGGTCCTCTAGCCCAGAAATACTACTCTGAAATCCCTATTAGAATTTGGATGGAAGAGATTTAGGTTGTTTTGTTTGTTTTGAGTCCAATAATCTAAAGAAAACATCGTTCTCTAAGCAGTAGTTGGGATGGAATATAGTTAGTTCCTTTTTATAAAAATTATTGCCAATTTAAATTTTTGGTCTCTTTCCCTAATTCTTTTATTTTTTAAGTTTTAATTCTTATTGAAGCTATATGCATTAAACTGCTTAAGGTGGCAAATAAAACTATGATGCTTAATAATGGAAAAGCATAGTCATTGTCTTCCTTCTGCCTCGAGTTCTCACTCCCCAGAAGGAACAACTTTCAACTCTTGTCAGCTGATTCTTTTGGAGTCTACTTCCGTACCTCTCCAAAAATATATGGTTATATTGTTACCTAATTTTTCAGTTCAGGCATTCTGAGAGATACGGATCTCTCTTCCTTTCACACGTCCCCTAAACATGAACTTTTCCTATCACCACTTCAACTGCCCAAAACAATTTTGATTGGATTAACATTTAGGGTTTATTGTGATTATGTAAAATGCTATTCTCAACCAAAACATGTATTCTAGGATTAGTGTTTCATTTCCTGCATAACTCTGTTTTCCCTGGAAAATAACAATTGTCTTTTATTTGCATGATGTATATTCAACTTACTGCTAATTCAACCCCATACTCTCCACTAATTTGTAGGTGACCAATTTTATCTTCTCTTGTCCCTAGTGTTCTGTGTCTTGGTATGGGTCTATTTGCATTCATCATTAGGGACACTAACTAAGTTTTTTCATTCTGGGAACTCCAGAGGTTTGTTTCTGAAAATGTTTGTTGATGATCTCCTCCCCTCCATTTTAATTTCTCTAGAATTTGTTATTTATATATTTACCTCCTAAATCGATCCTTATTTTATTATTTTCTCTGTATTTTGTTTGTTTGTTCTACTTTATCTTCCAACGCCTCCAGTCTTTCATTTCTACTACATATTTATAGTTTCCAAAGGCTCTTTTTGTTTTCTGAATGTTCTGTTTAATAGCATGCTGGTTTTTTTACCATGGATGTAAAGTAATCATAGTTTTATTGCTTGTTTTCTTCTCCCTGCATAATATTGGTTGCCTTCTTTTTTTGTTTTGTTTTGCCCTGTCTCTTTGTTTTGATCTTTATTTTTATATTTGAGGCTTTCTTCAATTGTTTGGTAATGCTTGACCATCTGCTCTTATTTCAGAGTTGAGTGGTAAAAAGCTGATGAGTGGCTCTGAGCCTTAGGTGCGATTCATGTGATGTTTGAATGTTCACAGACATTCATAGTGAACTGATTTGTCAGGTGATCTGGCAAGGTCATTTCATTGGGGGAACCTCCAATGTCAGTATTCTTAGGTCTTCCCTCTTGTGCTGGTCAGATTCTCCAGAGAAATATCTTCCCATTTTTTGTCTGGAATTATAGAACTAGCATTCTGGGAACTGGGTAAGAAAAAGAGTGTCAAGGTCATATTCTATAAACCCAAGTTCCTCTGATTCTAAGCCTGAGCATGTAACCACTACCCAACACATCACCTTCTCTCCACTTTACCCCAGTTGAGTTTCATATGTGTTGACTACCTGCC
This sequence comes from Lyroderma lyra, assembly GCA_004026885.1. Taxonomy (NCBI): domain Eukaryota; kingdom Metazoa; phylum Chordata; class Mammalia; order Chiroptera; family Megadermatidae; genus Lyroderma; species Lyroderma lyra. Next base: position 132,887 of record PVJL010002628.1, read on the forward strand.
CTGTGGGTAGGTCTAAATGCTAAGTCTAATTAGACCCATTGGTCTAAATGCTGGGAATAAAGCAATCATTAGAAAACCCGACTTCTCCCATCCCAGGTTCAATTTAAGTCAGTAAAAGCTATTAAGCTTAGGATGTTCAAAATTCTATGCTAGCACTGTGGAAAATAAAAATATCAGCAAGACACAGTTCCTGTCTCAACATAGATATGTGTGGGAAGTAGAAACAAATTATGAAACCAAAATACAGGGCAGAACCTGACATAAATACTGCAAAAGAAAGGAAGAAGTACTGTGGTCGTTTAGAAAAAAAAAGAAGAGATTCATGTTGATCGTGGGGATACGAAGAAAGTGGTGATTTGAATTGGGAGTTTTAAAACTACATGGGATTTTACAGAGATGGGGGGAGGCATGATATAAGCAAAAGCAAGGGCCCAAAGAGCAAAATATCTGGAATTTTAGGACTCTGCTTTTCTTCCCTGCAGGGTGATTCTGGGGGCCCCCTCCATTGCAAGGTGAATGGCCAGTATGCTGTCCATGGAGTGACCAGCTTTGTGTCCAGCCAGGGCTGTAATGTTTCCAGGAAGCCCACAGTCTTCACCCGGGTATCTGCTTACATCTCTTGGATGAATAATGTGAGTCCCCTCAAATGATGGGTTGAAACAGTAACCTGGAGACCCATGCACTGGCTGGGTTGGAGAGCAAAACCTGGGCCGAGAAAATCATCATCTTCCTTATCACATTCATTTATTTTACTCCTTTCTTTTCCCTTCCTTGTGTACTTTCCGTCAATAATGCTCCCATCCTGAGTTCCCCTTCACATATCCACAAAGCAGGCTTGACCATATTGTTTGCTGCTTAGGGTAAGATGGTGGGAACAACAGAGCTGAATCAGGAACACATCAGTGCTAAGTCAAAGCCAAGGAAAGACAGCTAAAGGCCTGCATACTCCTGGGCAAGGAAAGAGGCACTGGCATCCTTTCCCACAAGCTCTATCTAAGGGCATTATAAGAATTTTCTTGACCCTTTGAAAAGAGGTTTTACCACTGTAAACAATGCTTGAGCGTTAGGTGAGGCTCTACATACACTGACCTAGTGGAAGAGCTTTGCAATCATCCCTCCAGCCTTCAAACACATTCTCAAGTTTTGTGATGTAAATGTTGACTCACAACTATTTCAAAATCTGTCCTTGCCACTGAGTCCTGGGTATATGCCGATAACACTGAATTGTCCTGACACAGCTGAGACCTACTTCCTGCCCCTCACCCTCTTAACTTCTCATAAACCTAGTACAAGACCATATACAATTAGGAACCCAGAAAAAAGAAGATGGGCAGAAGTAATTGACTATGGATATCATTGACTTTTCCTTCAGGTCATTGCCAACAACTGAACATTTTCCTGAATACAACAGCCATCCAAGATGATTCTTCAATCTACAGCAGGACTTGAGGCCATCAAGGCATGCTAAGAGACTATTGAGCCAGTTACAGAAAAGCAAATAAAACTGCATACACATTGTCATCCTGGGTCTTATTATTTATAATTGAGCCCCCTAGAAGAAGTGCAGTTATAAGAGCCAAGTTGGATTTCACCACACTTCTGGGCTGGTTCTTCCATTTGCTGCCATCTCTACCAGTTCACAAACTAAGCCAAGTGGTAGTGGTTTTATATTATCCTTTTTGGATTATTTTAGGATCTACCTATTGATCTGCCCATGTGCACCTCCTCCCATGCATATTTGCTACATTAAAAGGCAGAGAGAGCTTTTAAATATTCCTGAGTGATTAAATGTGCCCTGACTCTCCCAGGTACACTGAGGGCTCCTCCTTCTTTCGTGCTCCCCTTCAGTGCCAAGAACAGATGCTCACCCCAAGGTTCTGGGTGATGGCAACTTCATACTAGGATACATTAGAGATAGGAGTATAGTATTGGGTGATAGGTCAGATGCCAGCAGACAAAGCGACACATTAGAAAGGAGACTAGGAAGAAAAGAAAATACCGAAAAAAGAAAGGGCTATGGGGAAGAAGCAGAACAAAAAGAGAGAGGAGACAATAATATGGGTCCTCAAAATAAGTATGAGACAGCACTTCGAGGCTGGGGCTAAAACAGGCAACCGGATCCAGGGTTCTCTAAACCACAGAGAACTGGGAAGCTGATAATTTGCCCTATCTCAGCCAGGGCTCAGTCCATTAGAGAGGCCTTTGATAAAGTGAAAAGGGAGCTGAGAGAAGGCTAAGAGGATGAGAAGCAGCTTTCCACGGCAACCAATGAGGACCAGACCTGGGGGACCAGGGTAGTTATCACAGTGGCAGAAACCAGCTAAGACCCCCGGTCCCCAGAATTTGTAGGCTGCTATGTCAGCAGAGGGCTCTAGAACAGCGTATCTACACGGTAAGAAATTGGGCTGGAGTCAGGATGCCTGTATTCCCAAGTTACCAGCCCCTCTTGTGACTCAGTTTCTCTCTTAGTTAACTAATGACTGTTCCTGATTTAACATGATTTGGTGACCATCAATTTCAGTTACCAAGAGACTGGCACGGAAGAGAGTTTCCTATTTCTTAGGAGGCAGTGGTTGGGCTGCATTGCTGAGGATGCTATGGATTCCTGAGAATGACACAGATCACTTCTGCTAGTGATACACCTGTTATCATCGTCTTTTCTCAGTTGTCCCTACAGTAACACCATTCTTGGGGCTTCTCCCCACTTTTCCCCATTCAACATCAAGCCCTTCCATTTTCTTCACTCTGCTCCTTCTAGACCACGCACATAGCTACCATTCAGACTAAACCTATTATTACCTGAGAACATTGTGTCTTTCTTGTAAATTAATAATATATATAACACAACATTATAATCATCTGACTACCAACTTTCTCCACCTCCAGACAGTCAGGATCTAAGGTCAGGAATCACATTTTTAAAATTCATCCTTGGCTTCCCAACACTCAGCAATACCTATCTATCACACAGTTGACCCTGAGTATAGTATGTCTACTGGGGAAAATGACAACAGCAGACACGGGTCTCTAATTTTGTCTCAGGCCTCCAGCCTCCCTTTCCATTCCTTTGGAGGTGGATTTAGACATACTTCCCTTCCTTAAGGAAATTCTACCTGCATTGTAAAATCCTTGAGTGAATGGTTCCTCCAAATGTAGTGTCCTGATTTCCAGCTCTCTCCTCGAACAGGTCAGGGAGTAACTTCTATGTGGAGACCTTGTACCTCGAAAAGTAACCGTCGGAATCTCAGCAGTCCCACCCCAACTTTTACAATCTGTGTCTGTCTTCACATTCTGCCTCTTTCTAGTGCCCTACCAGTCTACCCAGCTAGAAAAATTTGCTCCCCATCCCCAGCATTTTTTTTTTTTCTTTTTGGTATGTGGGTAGCTCCCTGACCGGGAATCGAATCCAGGCCGCAGCACTGACAGCACCAGCGCCGAAGCCTTAGCCACTACACCATCAGGGAACACCACTCCTCAGTTTTTTCAGTTAAGATCCTGTCCTTTCTCAAGGGCTCCCATTTCTATCTCTACCTCATTTGTTCCTTTCAAATCAGGTCGGGAGTCCTGTCCCACTTCTGCTCTATCCCCACCAGTTCCAGACTTACAGCCAACCTCTCTGACAGACGCTTTCCATCTTTCAAAACTGCAACCTGAAGAAGTACATTTTATTGGCAACCCAGTATGCATATCCATGTAAGTGATATGCATACTGGTTTTCCATATAATGAATACTTTCCTGAGGGGAAATCATAATATTTTCTACCCAATTGCTTCCGTTACTTTCCAGCATTGATCATTATAGCTAACTGGCTTTTGGGAACAAATGAGTCGTGGCCCTCATTTGCAAACCCTGGGGGTTCCCTGGTGGTGTAGTGGCTAGGCTCTGGCGCTCTCAATGCCGCGGCCTAGGTTCTATTCCCAGCCAGGGAACTACCCAAAAACAAGCAAACGAACGAACTCTGCAAATGCAAACTCTGCTCGATAAGGCTGGTTGGTGTACCTATACCTTAGAGCTGGAGAACTTTGAAGTTGGTCTTAAGTAAGCACTGCCTGAGGGCAGGCCCAGCCCTTACACTAAGCTCCAGAACTCTCCACTTAGCCACTGGCTGGCGGCTCTGGGCTGCACCCCCGAGCTGAACCGTCCTGGACCAGGCGGAGGGCCTCAGGGGTCAGTGCTGCCTGGGCTCCAGCGGGCCTCCTAGTGGACCTTGTGGCGGGTCTCAGGGTGGCCGCTGCAGGAGGCCCGGCTCCCCGCTGGGATGTCCTCGGGCGGTCTCGGGGCGGTCCCAGGCTGGTGTTGGGCAGCCTCGGGCTGGTCCTGAGGTAGCCGCGGGGCTGATGGGCCCGGCCTCGCAGGGCCAGCTGCCGGCCGGGGAAGTAGGAGACCCGCCCACCAGGGCCGACGCGGGGCATGCCGGGAAGCCGCACTTCCTCCTGCGAGGCCTCCAGAAAAACCACAGAGCTCCGGGCCAGCGCAGGCCATCCCCGGGGAGCTGGCAGGATGGCTGAGGGCAAGGCGGGGGGCGCCGCTGGCCTCTTCGCCAAGCAGGTGCAGAAGAAGTTCAGCAGAGCCCAGGAGAAGGTAGGTACCGACCTTGCCACCTGCCCGTCCCCGCGCTGGCAAGCAGCCAAGGCCCGAGGGCGGAGGTGGTGAGAGGGGCATGGAGGGTGCTCAGGGGCCCGAGAGGCTGGACCAGAGACAAGGGAGAAGGGCCTCCCGTTTCCCCAGGGAGATAGGAGCGGGGGAGTGGATGTCCGTGGAAACAGGCAGACTTGAGAGAGACGGAGAACATGACCGGCTCTTGGGCAAAGATGGGGGAAGCTGAGGAGACAGCGGTCTCTCTCAGGAGGCTTGATGCACGGGCTGACCCAGAAAAATGGAAGGAAAGGAACTAACCTTGGCGACTGCTATGTATCAGTTTTTGTCCTATCAATCCAGCAAGGATTGTATTTTACAGATGATGAAACTGAGGGTTCAGAGAAGGTCATTTCCTTGAAGTCGTGAGACAGCAGTGACCAGCTGTGCTGCTGGCGGGTGCCACCAGTTGGCTTGGACTGGGAGTCCTGGAGTCCTTCTGCATGATTATCTCTGTCCCTAACCCGATCTGGCCTCTGGGTGTTGTGTAAGCTGATGTAAGCAGTAGCCTGTATCTGCTACCTGGAGTCCCTTTGGCATTGGCGAGTACCGCCCCAAGATGATAAGGGAGCATATCTTTTTAGTTGTGATCTTGGTTAATTCTTGGTGGTCCCACTCCAACCCTAGCATGTCTATCTATAACCCTCCTACCTGTGTAGGTTGTATAGACGCTTCTCTACACATTTTAATGGCATTCTTGTTTCTACCTATCCAGAGTATTTTCTTTGCTTCCAAACCCAAACCTCTGCTCTCCATCTGTCAGCACTCTGGTAGATAAGATGGTATGGGAAGATGAATAAGCCGGAAAAAAAGGGGAGGGAGAGATAAGAAGGACCTGACATAGAATTGTGGCTTTCTAAGAGTTCATAGTCTGAGAAGCATTTGGATGTACACAACATGCTTAAGAATCGAAATATTTGTGTCACCTTCTAAAAGCAGAGCACTGGCCTAGGTCCTGGCAAGATTAAAGGCAACTAGCTCTCTCCAGTGGGATTATCAACAAAGACTTGATGGAATGTAAATATAGCCCCTATCCTTCAGAGGTTCACAATGGAAGGGAGGGGGAAAAAAAGAAAAAAAAAAAAAAAGGAAGCCAGATCATGTGAAAGAACTGTGGAAAAGGGAAAGATTTTGTGTGGCTAGACTTTGTTATTTCACTACACTCTAAGTTCACCTCCATCATGGTTTCAGCTCTCCAAAGGCTGTCTTGTTACAGATCTGATAGATAAAAGAGTCTATGGGAAGGTCTAGATAGAAGCAGTGTGGAGGAGGTACTAGAGAAGGAGAAGGCTTGCTTGCTACACTGTGGGTTGGAAAAACAAAGAAAAATCAAGACAAAAAACTTATGGATCATAGTTATTTTTAAAAGACACAGTGATTTCACTTCACTCTTTCACCTTCTGTCCCCATCCAGTCTATCATCAACATGATGCTCTTGCTTTGGGATTTTTCTCCTTTTCTGAGCATGGACTCCTAAGCTTTAGGTAAATAATGTCCCTGCTCTGGGCTTCAGATTCTGCATCTATAAAATGAGAGAATTCGTGTTCAGTGATTTGAAACCTCACTGTGGTAAGGACGGGAAGGGGAGAGAGGTCTTTGAACCTCAGAGTCAAATATTTCCCAGAAGGACAACCAGCTGCCCTGGTACACCCTGTCTTTCCTGGTCTGAACCCTGAGAAGGCAGAGAGAGAAGCAAACTCAAATCTGTCCTGGGGAATTCCCAAGTTGTTGCAGAAAACAACAACAACAAAAATACTGTGAACCCAGACTTAGACACAAGGGCAAGCAGAAATTGAACTTCAAGTAGTTCAGATGACACCCTAGAGATAATAGATGCTGCTTGGATAGAGTGGGAATGGCCTGGGATGTGGGGAGGAACTCAGCTCAGTCTGCCAGAGTCTTTGAATCTTGGGCAATTATTTTTATATTTTTATTGTTGAATGGGAAGTTTTTGAAGGCAAGATAAAGACACTGAAAGATATAGTAAAAAGAAAGGACTCCCTGGGACACTGCAATTTTTCTGTAAGCGGTTGGCTATAATCTGAGTAATATGTAAATAAATAACATGTCACATACTCAAATGTGTCAAATATCAAGTGCCTACTATGGACAGGCCCAGGAATATAAGGAAGACATGATCTTTCCCTTCATAGAGCCAGTACTCTCATGCTATGATATCACGTCATCTTTTCAACACGTAAGTATGGTATTAGTATCCCAATTTTAGAAATGCGGAAACAATGCGGCAACAAGAGATTGGCATGTGGCACAACTATCACTGGCACCCAGGTGTCTTGCCTTTGGATGCCAACTTCAGGCTGCTTTATTTGCAGCGTTGCTGATAAACCACTCTGACATCTGTGCCTCCCCACTTCCTGCTGGCCTGCCCACTTCCGGCTGATCATCTCTCAGGAGCAAAGCTAGAAGTAGGAACACCTTTTGCTCAGGACTCCACCTCTGAAAAGCTAGGAGTGAAGGTCTGGGGAGATGAAGCTAGGGAGATGAAGCATTCTTGTTTTAGGTTCCAATTCCACCCAGATTCAACATGAAACTTTTTCTGGAATGGCCATCAGGGCCATATTAAGGAGAACCTACTTTAGCATATATCCTGAAAATAAGAATCTCTTACATAACTACAATATCATTGTTGCACCCAAGAAAAAATTTTAACAAAACTCCATAATATCTAGTATCCAGGTTCTATTCACATTACCCCAATTGAGAGAATTAACTAGGATGTAATAAATGGTTGTGACGAACAGTTGTGGTCAGAAACTATAGCCACCAAACATGTCTGCAGTGATTTCTTTTTTTAAGCTTACCCTCCCACCTCAATCTACACAAAAGTTAAAATAAATCAATGACCACTGGACTTACTCTTCACCTATTTCACCAACTGTTAACATTTTGCCATACTTTCTCTTGTCCCTACTCTTTCTCTCTCAGCTGCTAAGCCAAGCATAGAGGCAGAATTCTCAGTGAAGGACATTTAGGAATTGGCATTATGTGGGGCTTCATTAGTAAGTGATCCAAAAGTAGAATTTATTAATTCTTTCAACACACCTCTGTAGAGCATCTGTACATCCTTTTCCCTCAGGGAACTCTAGTTGAGGACAAACATCTGCAACATAGTGTCAGTGCCATGATACCTGGTCCTGTTGCTTATGGCAACAAGACTTTGGGCCCAGGGCACTGGGTTATGTTTTCAGGATGATAATAGTCACCTTTTTGGTTTCAGAATTGAAGGTGGGAGTGTTCCCTGGGCACACACTCCGCCATACCTTCCAAGTCTTTTTGCCTTGAGCCTTTTGGGGACTGGGGATATAGGTCTGCTTCCAGGAGTGCCACATTGACTTTAGACTCATTTGACTCCCCTGACCTTCTAGCCCCCTCCACCTAAGAAGAACTGTGCCTGATCAAAGGAAGGGAGGAGTAGCAGGAAGGAAATGAGAGCTGTGGTAACCACCAAACAAGGTGGTTTTGCAACTTTCTGGTAGAGAACAGTGTGTTGTTCGGGGAAGAAGATGGAGCTATGAAAGATGGCAGACTCTGCACACCCAGAGCTGAGTGTTAGTAAGGTGGAGTTAGAGACACAAACACATAGGGTTAAACTGAGAAGGAAATAAAGACAGATATTTATAGAGAAGGGAGAAGAACTAGATATAGTAATAGTAGATTTGTATTGAATACTCACCTTGTGGCAACACTGTGAAAGCAATTTTTATGTATATCATTTAATTCTACTAACAATTTCAGGAGAGACTATCTTAACAGGGGAAAGGGAGTTCTGTAAACTGAGGCTCAAGAGTTTAAATGCTTTGTCCAAAGGCTTATAGCCAGTAAATGGAAAGGCCAAGATGAGGGCATAAGAGTTCGGACAATTAATTCCCAAACAACTCATCCTAGAAAAAGTGCTACATACCTCATTGCTGAATATCACTAGGTCAGCTTTGAAGCACTCCCCTTGGGAAGCTGTGCCCTGATGCCAGTGCCTAAGTCCACCCTTCAAAGGAATTTTGGAACTCTTTCTGGAATGACCATCAGAGCTGTCATCCAATGTTATGCCGCCTTACATAGTTATTTGTACAGCACTACCGACATAAGCGCACAGTGGCAAGTTCGCAAACTTAATGGTCAGATTTGGGGCACGACGACAGCTCTGATGGCCATTCCAGAAAAAGAGTCCCCAAAAAACACTGTAAATAGCAATGTCATTCCAGGCTTTATATGTACCCCCTGGCATATATGCTACATATCCCAAGAGTATCCCAATTTGAGAAGACCCTCAAAACATGGTTTATTCAGCAACGTACTATATTTCTAATCCTATTGGGCTGATAGGAATATGGCAGCCCTTTAGTTAATCTGAGACTCTGAGAGAAGTCAGGGTCATATGAAGCCAACAGATAAGAGAGACTTAACTTATGGACATTTCCAACTTATATCCCCAGGTACTGCAGAAGTTGGGGAAAACTGTGGAAACCAAAGATGAGCGTTTTGAACAGAGTGCCAACAACTTCTACCATCAACAGGTAATGGGGGGAGGCAGCAGGGATGGAACTTGGAGGAAGAAAGAAGACATGAGGGCTGAGTGGCAGAGGAACAGCAGGTTCTTCAAACCAGCAGGCATTCCTACTAACCTATCCTCCTCCAGGGGTAAGGGCCACTACTTATCCTTTTTCTGGAACCAGAGAAACTTACTTTTTCTGTTCCTGCTGACCCCGGGTTCTAGGGAGGAGACAAGTGTTGTTTTCTCTTAGTGGTTCCCCCAGGGGATAGTGGTGTCGCCAGGTCCTTAAACAAAATCAAAATGAGTCCCTGCCTCCTTATTCACTTCCCAGGGTACCCCTCGCCTACTCTAGGGCCCTACTCAGCTGAGTAGCCCCATGTTTTCCTTGTGGCCTCTTTGTCCACTGTATCTACCCCACCTAAGCCCTTTATTCTAAAATAATAGCTCCATCGTTCACTACCATTCTCACCAAATAACCTCCTAATCTCATTGTGCCTTCTGTCTTCACTGAATATTATGGGTAATTTTATGTAGAAAATTTACATTAAGAAGTGGATAACTGAGATTTAATCTTCTGTGGGATACTCCATCTGCATGTGCCAGGCATTGTGCTCAGTGCTTTACACACCTCATTTAATTCTTATAATCAGTCTTGGAGACTGTGATCCCCTCTTTATAATAGAAGGGAGTTGTTAACTTAATGAATAGCCAGTTACATTGCAATTCTGACACTGACTACCCAGAGTTAGGTCACATTTCACAGGGTAAGGACATAGTTCCTCACTTCAGACACCACCCACAAGCTCCAGAATTCCCAGGCCACCTGCATTTCTGACCAACTGGCTACAAATTTGGACATTCCTATTAGTTGCTCAGCTTCTGTAATTCACGGGAATGACTCACAGAACTAAGGAAAGTACCCTACTGCAATTATACTTTTATTATAAAGGATACAAATCAGGACCAGCCAAATGAAGACATATAAGGTAAGGTCTGAGGGGGTCCCAAGTGAGAAGCTGCTGTGTCCTTAAGACATGTCACCCTCCCAGCACATTGATTTAGTATTAGCAACCAGGGATGCTCACCCAAGCTTCAGGTATCTAGAGTTTTTATTGAGATTTCATTGTACAGTGAATCATTGGCTATGTGACTGAACTTAATCTCTAGCTCCCTTTTCCTCCCTTGGAGATTGGGCTTATGTCACCTGTCTCAGAGCCCTAGCTGTCCAATCCCATGGTTCATCTTTCCAGCCTAACAAACCACCATCCTGAGTTATGGTCTGAGAGGCCCACCATGAATAGCAAAGACACTCCTATCACTCAAGAAATCTCCAGGATTTCGGGGTTACTTCCCAGGAACCAGGGTTAAAGACCAGCAAAATCTTTATTGTACAACATCAGTCAGTTAATTGAATTATATGGAAAATAATTCTTTAGAATTATATTGAAAGGATATTAGCTATCATCTAATTCAGTAGTTGACTATAGATCAGCATCATTTGAAAATATTTTTAAATGCAAGGTCTTTGGAAGGAGGGCCTGGGAATTTGTACTTTTAAACTTATTTTAATGGAAAATTTCATATATGTACAAAGATAGAAAAACTTGTAGAGTGAATCCATGTGTACCAATCCTCTTTCATCTTTATCTCTACCAACTTTCCCCATCCTTTATTGTTATGAAGCAAATTCTAGATATCATATCATTTTATCTATAAAAATTTCATTATCAATCTCTAAAGATAAGGACTCTATTAAAAAATAACCACAGGGAGGGGGAGCTAAATATATGGTGATGGAGAGAGAAGTCACAGTAGGTGGTGAACTTAGTATACAACAAGTTGACAATGCACTGTAGAATTGTATGCCTGAAACCAATATAATCCTTGCTAACATGTCACCCCAATAAGTCTAACAATAAAAATAAATTTTTAAAAAACCCACAAAACCATTATCACATCTAAAATATTTTTCTGTAAAACATTTACTTGTAACAAATCAGAAGGTACATCAAGAAAAAAATGAATTAAAAAATAATGATTCCATACTCTGCCATGCTGCAAATACTGTGTTGTATATCTTTATAATTACTTTACTATGTATATATATGATCTCTAAATATATCCACAATAAATAATTAGGAGGTTTATAAAAGTAAGATGATTCCATTCATATGGTTTTATAACTTGCCTTTTTCACTTAAGAGTATAGAAGAAATATCTTTTCAGATATTTCATGTTAAATATCCCACTAAAACTTATGTTTAGTAGTATCTAAAAGTATTTGCAGTAATTTCTTAATATCATAAAATATCTAGTCAATGTTCATCTCCTCTGTGTCATTTTTTTAGTTTGTTTACATTAACAACTTATTGACACTTACATTTTTTAAGAATTGAGGCTAAATCTCTTAATCTATAGGTTTCTAACCCCTCCTTTTTGCAGTTTATTTGTTAATGATACTAGGTAGTTTTCCTGGAGTTTACTGCCATCTAAATTTTGCTGAGTGAATCTCTGTGGTATTATTTAACATGCTCCTCTATCTCTTATAGTTTCTGAAAATTAATAATTATATTCAGAGCCTTGATGAGATTCAGATTTTTGGTTTTGTTTCTTTTAGTGGCAAGAACACTTATTATAGGTGTTCTGTTCTTCCATCTGGAGGCACATAGTGTCTGGTTGTCTCCTTTTTGTGTGTGATATTAACAGCAATAGGTGATCATTAACTAGAGGATCTGTGTTTTTTAGTAAGCTTTCTAGGTAATTATGATGTAGCAGCTAGTCTGAGAATAGCATTTGGCAACAACTGAGCTAGTCCAACTCCTTTGAGGGGAAATGGATCTGATTGTGAGGGAAGTGATTTCATCAAGGTAACATAGCATAAGAGTTGCAGAGCTGGGATTCAAACTTAAACCCTTTGCTTTTCTTCCCCAGTTGGTCATGTGCCCAATCCTTCACCCACAATCAGCTTGTAGGTTAATTTTTATTAATAAATAAATATCACTCCCAGACTTCTCAACCTGATTTCAAGGCTTTGCCACTTTCATAGGTTCCTAATCAGATTTCCATGGATAGTTTTTCTTGGAGGGCTCTGCTTGCTTACCCCTTTCCCTGTCTCCAGAACATATTATAGAGGAAGAATTCTTTTCCTCAAGCAGTAGTTGAATCTTTTGTTTCTGGTAGTGACAGCTGCTTGCAATTCATTGCCTTTAAAATCAAACCTGACAATCTAGCTTCCTCTTACTCTTAGGGGCCTCACTTAGGTTTTACACTTGTTCAGGGTTGCTCAAGCTTTTTACTTATTTTGCTGAATGTTTGGGGGTTTTTGAGTCCATTTTTCTCCAGCAAGTAGGGAATGCCAGGATAGAGACCTTCTTCTCCATCCCCAGTACCTCAGCCTCTTAGGACATAGCTCTGTCTACCTACCTGAGTGCTTAGGACAAGCTTCTAGACTGCAGCGGTTCTCAACCTGTGGGTCGCGACCCCTTTGGGGGTTGAACGACCCTTTCACAGGGGTCGCCTAAGACCATCGGAAAACATATTTCTGATGGTCTTAGGAACAGAAACACCGCTCCTCTATCCGTCTCTAGGCGGGTCTGTCACATGCGGATACGAGTACCCCGCGTGATGACATCATCGCGCCAACCCCATCACATGCACCCTGTACAAATACAGGTGTATGTGACAAGGCTGGCGCCATAATATACTTATGCGGACCAGTCACACGTGTGCAGGGAGCAGCTACCGATAATTTTATGGGGGTCATCACAACATGAGAAACTGTATTAAAGGGTCGTGGCATTAAGAAGGTTGAGAACCACTGCTCTAGAGAGAATGGCTCATTAACTGAGGGCTGAGACTGTTTGTATAAGGGATGGGAAGGACTAACTCAGGCTCTTCACAGTGCTGCCAAGAATTTGACAAGGAATCAGAGAGCAAAAATGAAAAAAATTAGAGCTAGAAATGGCCTTACCTGGCCTTTATAGATGAGGAAACTAAAGCCAGAGAAGTGGAATAACTTGCTCATAGGTGGTAGACAACTCCCAGACAACTGGGCACCTAAGACTGTGAAAGTCACATCTATCAGGAAAAAAGATATGTGCTGGCATTATTCAGCCTGGAGACATCTCAGAGAGGACAGACAGGTCAGAGAAATCAAATGGCAATGCGGTCCCATGCCCCCCATGCCCCACTACCACCACCACCACCACCACCACCACCACCACCACCACACACATACACACACTCTTCATCTCCTCAAAGGAAAGAGCAGGAGCCTAAAGGAAGAACTTTGACCAGGAGGCTAGATTCTAAAACCCAAATGGATGTGGGCCTTTGCGAGGTGCAATGCAGGGCAGAAGGCATTCACATTTTACAGACTGTGGTATAAATAGTCCGTAGTTTGGAACAGTGTACATACGACCTGCACAGTCTTACATAGTACCCTTGATTATTGACTTTTCAGGCCATATAATATCTAAAGAGGTAAAAAATAAGGAATCTCATTTGTAGAAATTATGGAAGATAGTTTAACAACTTTTGTTCCTTAAATATGCATTTTTGAGACAAAGTCTTCATGGTGAAGTAGAAAGTTGAGTCCATGTTTTCTTTCAAAAAAGAAATTGAAATCCTTGTTAATTTTTATAATCCCTAAAACTCTTTAGAACTTTGGTTATCACATTTTCAAAACTCTCAAACTTATGCCTACCTACCATAGCTATGTTTAAAACATATTATGTACATTTAACATCTTAGAATATTTAAACTTTTTTGCTGTGAATGAAAAAGCAAGAAGGAAGTGAGACATCCTCCTGGTGGATGCTGGGTGTTTCAGAATTTTTTTAGCTGACCAGATTTGTCGCCATCCTGCACTTTCTCACGGTCACCAGTAACCTTCAATTACCACGACCAGTGGCTTTTACCAGTTCTTCCTGCATTCTAACCTCTCTGTAGCATCTAACCCTTCCTTGATCATTTCTCTTATGCTTTCTTGATCCTCATTTTCTGTGACATACTGCTATACAATCCCAGTTATTCCCTGTCTCTGACAGTGCCTTAGACTCCTTTGAGACTATTTTTGTCTTCATGTCTCTTGAGCCCTGGAATTTAGGCCTTTGAGAAATACTTTTAACCTGAATTATGGTCAAGAGTTTGGGCTGGCTCAGAGGTAAGCTCTGGAACCAAGAGGATAGATGAAATTAATCCAGTTATCTTTATTTGACTGAGGAGACCTAGATTTTCTGCTGCTAAAAATTAAATAATAACTATCTTCCCCTCAAAAATTTCCACAGATAAAAAAAATTTAAGTTTTCAGAAACAATTTACTGGATTTTCCATTTTTCTCCTATAAAATTTTTTATACTTTTGGTATGCTTCATAACCTATATAGGAATGAACACTGTATTTATTTAAAGCAAATAAAACAAATAATAAGTATTTTATGGTACACTTTATAATACATCTTAGCTCAAATACTCCATCACCTGAACTAATATGAGGATCACTATTCCAACCCATGGGCCTGGCCTTGTAGAATACCCTTGAAGTGGACTGCACTTTCAGTCTAGTTCCAGACTCCTGAAGTCAGGCTCCAAAATATCAGTGGTCTGGCCTCGACCTTCCTTCTTACCCAGCTTCTAGAATCTGGAGTTCACACAGAGGAAAGAGACCAGAATGGTAAGGGGCTTTAAAGAACACCATGAGGAGCAATTCAGGAAGCCTGTGAAAACAAAGACTTGGTACAGGGCATTTGAAAGAGGTCTTCAAACATATGCAAAAGAAATGAGATCTATTATGAGTACAGAAGGCCAATCTAGGACCAGTGGGCAGAAGTCAGAACTGTTTAAAAATGAAGTGCAGCCTCAGCAAGAGGACATGAATTTCTGGTTGCTGCAAATATTCAAGAAGCAGAGGCTACCTGGGGGTTTCCCTGATGGTGTAGTGGCTAGGCTTCGATGCACTCACTGCTGCAGCCTGGGTTCGATTCCCAGCCAGGGAACCAACCGGAAAAAAAAAAAAAAAAATAGCAGCAGCAGAGGCTGAACGTTTGTCAGAGTTGTAACAAAAGTTGTTCATCTGTTGAGTTAATGTTTGAACTTCCAAATCTAAATGATACCTTCCCCACTTCTTTTTTTAGAGGGAGGAGACCTGATCTGTTCTTGGGAGTCCTAGCATTAAAAAATGTGAATTCAGAGACAGGAGCAAAGGTAGAATCAAGTAGATAGATAGAACTGTAGATGAGGACATTGGAATTGGAACAGGCGGAGAATCAATGATGAGGCTCCTTGGAAGAGAAGTGTAAGGCAGGTGACTAATAGAAGGGAAGGGTGAAGTAGGGTAAGGCAGAGAAGGCTATCAGGGAAGGAGAGAAGGGACCTGTGTGAGGGTGCAGAGAAGGAAGAGGTCTGGTTGGTGTCTGCAGAAGATGGTAACAGTTTACCCAAGAGGAAGGCATAGCCAGAGGATCACATAGGACACTTAAATCTTAGCAGAGGAACTTGGGTATAAGCTGCCATTCACTGGAAGGGAGAACAAACAGAAAAGAAGACATGCTAACGTTGTGGGAGCAATTTCCCAACTTAATTGCCCCCAAAGAGATGACTTCTTGGTAAGGAGAGTAAAGGCTAGCTACAACATTTGCAAATGTTTGATGCCATTCTACTTTTAAGTTACTTTTATGCTTTGACGTCTGGAGCATCTTCCCAAATGTATCTTTTAGTCACCAAAGGGATTTCTTCCTTTTAGGCAGAAGGCCTCAAGCTACACAAGGATCTGAAGAACTTCCTTAGTGCAGTCAAAGGTGGGTATTCTACCACAGGAGAATCCAGAGGGCACTTAGGCAGCTAGTAAGAGATCTGGATAATGGGAAAAAACAACCGTACTCAGGCTTTTACCACTTGCCTGCCCCTGACTTCTCATATTTTGTGGGCCTAGGAAGAGTAACTTTTCCTATCCCAGCCCCAACCAGCTTTCCTCAGTGATAACCCAGTCCTTTTAAATTGGATTCACTGATTTGTCTGTCACCCATATAATTATACCAGACTACTTTTAAAGAAACTTAATAGTAGAACTGAGTTCTCTCTTTTCAGTGATGCACGAAAGTTCAAAGAAAATGTCAGAAACCCTGCAGGAGATCTACAGCAGCGAGTGGGATGGTCATGAGGAGCTAAAGGACATTGTAGGGGTAAGAGCGTTCTGAGCTTTACAACTTTTCACAACTCACTCCCACCCTCATCTCAACCTCATCTTAGTTTCTTCATCCAAGCAAGTAGGAAAACAAAGGAACCAATTCACATTGCTCATTTGTATAACTTCAGTCATTGGTGGAAGGGAAAAGCTGCAACTGTGAACGTAAAGACAAGTTTTTCCTAATCTGTGGACTCCTCTCTTTTTGACCCTCTTCCTCTCTTTATGGAAGTTTTATTTGCATGAAACCTAATTGGTTGTTTTCATGTAGCTGTTTGGTCCCAAACTTTCCTGTCCTTCAGGTGCTAGAGTCCAAGACTCTGACCATCTGTTTCTGTTCTTAATTCTTGAATGTATATCCAGTCTCTTACAGGGCAGTTCCTTAGGGAAGGGCTGTTTCTTCATCTGACTCTTCGTCAGGATCCCACGTGATATTCTACATACACTGCTCCAAAAAGGAAGTCTTTTGCAGGAACAATTTGGGTATTTCCCTGGGATGCGTTGTTGTTGAGAAGTGGAGCCCTCACCACACCCCTCTGCCTCTATCCCACAGAACAATGATCTCCTTTGGGAAGACTATGAAGAGAAACTAGCTGACCAAGCTTTGAGGACCATGGAAAACTATGTAGCCCAGTTCAGCGAAATTAAGGTACTCGATTTACAGAATCAAGTATGGGTTATGAGTGGCCCACATAAGCTAGAGACATTATAAGTAAGGGGTTAAACATTATAAGTAAGTAGATTTAGAGCTCACGGTTAGGAATGAAGTTGGGTGGGTTAGGAGAAGGATTAAAGTGAGGGCTAGACAAGAGGTTAGGGTAGAGGGTTAGAGGTCATGTGAAAGTTATTTTTAGATTTTGATTTCAGTGAACTACGGGTAGATTTGGGTTGGTTTTAAATTAGATCCAGGTCAGAGCATCCCTTTTAGTTGTGAGAAACAGTTAATGGGACTAGAAGATATTTATTGTGGAGAAGCAGGAACTTAGAGGAGTCTATAGGAGTTATCTTCAAAAACTTGAAAGTCTATTAAGTGAAATAAGAATTGAGCCTGTTCCAGAAAGCAGAATTAGAATTCATGTGTCTATTTAACTCATATTTATTAAGCACCTAGTCTATTGGGACACTGATTTTAGATTAATGTGAAGAAATGAGAGGGAGTCTTAAATCTCTAATAGTTAAAGCTTTCCAAAAATGAAATGAAATGAAATATATCATGAGATGGCAAGTTGTCTATTCTCTGTTCAACAGAAATCAAACTACTTCTTATCTTGGATATTGTAGAGAAACTTCATATGTTGCATAGGAAGTTAGACCAGATAATTGCTAAGATTTTTTTGAATTCTGTGATTGAGAGAATGAAACAAGGGTCAATAACATAGTTACTTCTCCCTGGTATAATTCATAGTTTAGATGAGATTGAGTAGACTTTCTTTCAGCGCTCATATTTTTATTGTGATTTACTATTTTAAAAGCACTTTGTATTCCACACTTGATCTTTAAAATAACACTATAGAGCAAGTAAGGCTACTGAGGATCCAAAAGAGGTCACAAAGCAATAAATGGCAATGCTGGGAGTAGACCCAAAACTCTTCCATTTCAATTATATAGGATTCTCCTTTTTTTGTTTTTTGTTTTTTGGTGGTGGTTGTTGTTGTTGTTGTTGTTGATTCCCTGACCTGGAAATCGATCCCAGGCCACAGCGGTGAGAGCACCAAAACCTAGCCACTAGACCACCAGGGAACTCAATTTTATAGGATTCTTAAGATCATTTCTCCTGGAGGCTGACCCAGTTTATAATAGGTTCATACAAAATATTAATATTTATTTCAGGCTTCCACATGCTCCGTACAATTGCCTTTACTCTATCTCTTCCTGAGAAGTCCCTATTCTTCCCAGATAGTGAGGGGGGTCCTTTGGGCACAAAACCCTGTTAGAACACATAATTTGATAATAGGACCCAGGAATCTTGCCTCTCTGTTTGGTGCTCTGTTACCTACATCTTGACCACTGAAGACTATCAAGGCCCTCTCTCATGACTCTGGGTTAGGAAAGAATTGCCAAGCGGAGTCGGAAACTTGTGGACTATGACAGCGCCCGACACCATCTGGAGGCAGTGCAGAATGCCAAGAAGAAAGATGAGGCCAAGACTGCCAAGGTAAAAAAAAAAAAAAAACAACCTAGTAAAACCTTCTGCCCTCCCTCTCCCCACAATGGTGGGGCCACAATAGGTTTAGGAAATGATAAATTCAATGCCCATCATCCTCAAAGAAATCCTGTTTCCTCTAACACCAGTGCTCTAAGAATAGCCAGAGACTTGAGACTGGGAAGGGCATGGATCTGGGGAAGAAGAGGTATGGTGCCAAGTAAGCCTAGTCTCTGAAAAAATGCAGAGGATAAAAGCAGCAGCTCCTAGCCTGGGATGCAGGATTGAGGGGAACCGTCCTGTCTTCATTACCACCTAGGCAGAGGAAGAGTTCAACAAAGCCCAGGCTGTGTTTGAAGATCTGAACCAGGAACTACTCGAGGAGCTGCCTGTTCTTTATAACAGGTAATGACTGTGATTCAGGAAAGTGCTGAGCTCCTGGGCCAGGGGTGGCCCAGGCAACATGGCAACCCAAGCTTGTCACCTCATGAAAAAAGAGCCATGGTCCAAGAGTAGCATGTAACCTCAGCCCTGCTCCTAACTTCCTGTGTGATATTAGGCGAGCTACCTTGTCGCACCTTGGTTTCTTCCTCTGCAATACATAGATAACTATCCTTGCCCTACCAGCTTTCCCGGGTTTAAAGACAAGGTGCTTCTTGAGTCAGAGAGATGTTGGCAAGTAAAGTGCTGTCGTCGTGCATACTGATGTGGTTTCATGCATAGGGTGCATCGCTTTAAACAAGCTTGGCTTGTGACTTACATAAATAAACCGTGAGGTGATTTTTTCCATGAATGAAGATGTCCTTGCTTCACAGTAGGTAAAAGTGTTTTAGATGTAAATTTTCTACATTGGAAGAGGAACCTGAGTAGAACTACTATTTGTATCCTATGTTCTTTTCACTGTACACGATATGCTTTAATGTAGTTGTAGTCAGAGTATTTCATATTGTCACCTAATATTAGTCTACATATAATGGAGCTTTTTAAATTACTACATGTATTCTAAAACATTAATTATGTGACTCCTAATTTAAATAGAATTGGAATTTAATAGTTTCTTTAAATTTAAACTTCTCCAATTTATTTCCAATGGAATTCCATTAATGTACATATAGCTTCATAGAAGTCCAATATTGCATAATGAGAAATGATAATTGCTTATAATAATTACAACTATATGGCCTTATATTTATATAGCACTTTAAAAATTCTTCAAAACATTTTCATGTCTACTTCTATACCTAAAGAACCTGAATCAGATACCTTCGTGCAGCTAGATATTAGTTATATGCTGTCAGTCGGGACTGATAGTGTCTCTTCTGGCCTTCCTACTCCTGAGAGTTAGGTGTACTCCTGGACTGGCTCTGTGCAGTCCAAGTCCCAGAATATCCTGAGTCTTAGGATGTGGGGTTCTGTTCTCTGAGGAGCCTTGGTGATGGCTTTGACTTAAGATCTTTCCTTGTGTTTCAAACAAACACTTCCTTTAGCAACTCTAACCTGTATGTGCTTGTTGTTTTACCTCCTGATAGTCGTATTGGCTGTTATGTGACCATCTTCCAAAACATTTCCAATTTGAGGGATGTCTTCTACAGGGAGATGAGCAAGGTGAGAAACAGCTGGTCAATTTAGACACCTCGATGGGTTTTTCTAGTAAATATGAAGGTAGTCCTAATTTACATATCTCGTTAAATATTCTTAGTGGCACCACAGATTTTTACCTTTTTCTCATAATAAAATAGCAGCGCTTGATTGACCTTATTGACTGTATTAAAGCACATACAAGTATATACATATAAGAGGGCCCTTTTCATCTCCATTAACAACTAAATAATAGCATCCAAACTTGAGCTTCAGCTCAATAAAGGAGGTTAGGCCTGTGGAAGGAAGCTGAAATGGAGAACCAAGTTGTGAAGTCTCTTTTGTTGCTAGGGAGCAGAGAGGACAGTGTTAAACACAAGTTGGTTTCTCAGGTAGTTGTTCTTGATTATGGCCAACCCTATTCAGTGACAGGCAGCCACAGAACATGACTTCATGGCGTCTTTTCTAGCTCTGGGATTTCAAGACTCTTTGCTATTACAGTGTTATGTTAATTATATTCACAGCCACATAAACACATGTTCCTCTCCACAGTTAGTTTGGCTAAATTATGATGTCCCTAGTTAATATTACAATGAGTTTTCATTCCCTGGATCACCTGAGAGAAGCTAGAACCTCAAATCAAACATCAAGGACCCAGCATTAAGAAAGCTGCCAGTCTGATGGAAGAGGCAGAACTTAAGAAAAAAGTTAAGGAACGAGGGGTGGCGGGACAGGCCCCTGGACACTAGTGCAGAAGAGATGAGGAAGAATTTTATAGTCAAGGGTGGGGAGGTTTTATTTCAGGGAGCTGTCTGAAAGAGGAGGGAAGGGATGTGCCATCCTCAGGTTCCATGTAACTCGTACCCACTTCTCTCTTGCTGGCTTTAGCTGAACCACAATCTCTATGAGGTGATGAGCAAACTGGAGAAGCAATATTCCAACAAAGTGTTTGTGGTGAAAGGACTGTCAAGGTGAGCAACTTCTGAGACTCTTTTCTGCTTCACTGTTCTGTGTGTGAATGTATTCAGCACTCTTGTCTCTCATCCCAAATCCTGGCCTTTTCTTTGTGTTTATGTACACAGTATTATTTGTTGTTCATACTATGCCCCTATGTAAATTCTTTTCATTTTTAGGAAATATGTCAGCTAAAACAAAAGGTATAAAGAATAATACAATAGCCATTATACCTACCACCAAATTTAAGAAATCAGCTGTTACATACATAATTGAAGCTCCCAGTGTCCCTACCTGCTTCATTTTCTCTTCCTGTCCCCCACCAAAGGTAATCATTATCTTAAGTTTAGTACTTATTATGACCATGCATGTCTTTCTTACTTTTATTCTACACATATATACACATGCAGAATATATTGTTTTGCATGTTTCAAAACTTTATATAAATAGAATTATACTGTATGTTTTCTTTTGCAACTTCTTTTGTTCTCTTAGTATTCTTTGTGAGATTGGAGTGTTACTCACTCCAATCTTTCCTTTCCATACTGTTATGGATGCTATTATATGGCTAGTTCATTATTTATCTGTTCTCCTGCCGGTGGACATTTGGATTGTTTCCCAGTTTTTACTATTACAAATAATATTGCAGTGAACACATTTTACATTTCTCTTTGTGACTATTATTTAAGGTATGTACTGGCAGTGGCATTGCTGAGTCTTAGAATCTGTGCATTTCGGCTTGTTCAGAAATCAGTCTTATGAGAGCTCCCTTGTAGGTAACTAACTGCTTTTCTCTGGCTGCTTTTAAGATTCTCTCTTTGTCGTTAACCTTTCGTATTTTAATTATGTCTCTTGGTGTGGGCCTCTTTGAGTTCATCTTGTTTGGGACTTTGCACTTCTGAACTTGCGTGTCTATTTCCTTTGCCAGGTTAGGGAAGTTTTCTGTCATTATTTCTTCAGACAGGTTATCAGTTACTTGCTCTCTCTTTTCTTCTGATTATCCCAGTGATGTGATTGTTGGTACCCTTGATGTTGTCCCACAGGCCCCTTAAACTCTTCTCTCTTTTTTTTTATTCTCTTTTCTTTTTGCTGTTCTGATTGGCCATTTTCTGCTACCTTAACTTTTAATTTGCTGATTTGATCCTCTGTTTCATCTAGTCTGTTAATTCATTCTAATATAGTCTTTACTTCAGTTATTATATTCTTCATTTCTGACTGGTTCTTTTTTATGTGTTTTCTATCTCCATTTTTATGTTACTATCTCTTTGTTGAAGTTCATGTATTCTTCCCCGAAATTCATTGAGCATCCTTATAACCAGTGTTTGGAACTCTGCTTTTGGTAGATTGTCTCCATTCTGTTTAGTTCTTCTCCTGAAGCTTTGTTATATTCTTTCATTTGAAACATGTTTATCTCCTCATTTTGGCTGCCTCCCTGTGTTTATTTCTATGTATTAAGTAGGGCTGCTATGTCTCCCAGTCTTTGTAAAGCGGACTTATGTAATAGGTGTCCTGTGGAACCTGGTGGCAGAGTCTCCCTGGTCACGTGAGCAAGGTGCTCTCCGTGTATTCCTTGTGTGGGTTGTATGTGCCTCCTGTTGTAACTGTGCCTTAGTTCCTGTTTGTATGTCAATAGGAGGGATTGAATTTAGGGCTGACTAGTTGTGAGAACTGGCCGTGACTACAGTGGAGGAACTGTTGTGCAGGGGATGATGCTATGGAGCAGAATTCACTTTGGCAGGGCTCTGGTGCCTGCCCAGTCTGCCCTTTGGGTATGTCACCTGCGGAGGCAGCTGGGTGGTACTCCGGCTGCATCTAAAGCCAGCCACCAGAGCCAGCTGCCACTCAGGCCAGGCTTGGGTGCTTAGCAAGAGGAATAGGGCATGTCGAAGCCAGATGCTGCTTGTTTGGATTTTGTGAGCCTTTGAGAGATTTTTAAGAAAACCTGTAGCATGAGCCAAGACAGGCCATTTTTATGGAAAAGCCACTGGGAGTGGCTTGGGTGGATCTGCAACTTGGATGGGTTGGGGTCTCAGTAAATCACCAGTTAGCCAGATCAGTGGAGACTCAGATATGGTGACTACCTGTATCTGCACACAGGATGTGGGAAGGGCTCAACAAAGAAATAATGGCTTCTGCCAGCACTTCTGTCTGGGAGAAAGCTGCCCCTCCAGCTCTCACCCTGAAGCCAGACAATTCAGTTACTCCCCATATGTATCTGGTGCCTTTTGAGCTGCAGCCCTAGCACTGGAGCTCAAAGTGAGTGAGTCCACCAGGGAGTAAATCTGTGTGTGGGCCTTTTAAGAGGAATGTTTGGGTCTTAAGCAGACCCCCCCCCCCCCATCTCATTCAGGCACAATCTCCATTGCTTTTTAACAGCCAGAAGTTGTGGGGACTCCTTTTCCCAGCATTGGAAACCTAGGCGTAGGACTGGGACCCTTCTCTCCTCTGCAGGGGGGCCTCCATGGCTAAAATAACCCTCCCTATTTTTAACTGCCACATGCAAGTGTGAGGCCAGTCATTCCATATCTCTGTGTCTCCTACCAGTCTCCAGGTGGTTTCTTCTGTATGTCCTTAGTTGTAGGGCTTCTGTTCAGCTAGACTTCAGATGATTCTCAGTGATGGTTGTTCTGTAGTTTAGTTGTAATTTTGATGTGGTTGTTGGAGGAGGCAAGTACAGTGTTTACCTACTCCACTGTCTTGACAGGAAAATCTATTTACCCTTTTTAAAAAACTTTATATGAGGGTTCTGTTTTGTTTTATTTTTGTTTTGTTTTATTTATTTGTTAAATTTAGGTTTTTTTGTATATTATGGATATTAATTCTTTAGTGATATGCATTACAAATATCCTTTTTCAATATGTTATAGTTTGATTTTCCATTTTCTCTGTGTGTGTGTGTGTGTGTGTGTGTGTGTGTGTGTGTCTCTCTCTCTTTTTTCTTTTTGTTGGTGTCTGTTGCCTTCATACATTCTTTATGCTGGTAAATGTAAGCAATGCACTTGTCCCTCAGAATGTGATCACTTTCTTATTCTGAATTCTTATTCACTTTGGGGCATTTGCACCTGAGTCTGAGACTGGGATTGGGGCAATTTCACAGCATTTGGCTAAGTTCTGCTGGGTGCAAGAAAACCTGTTACAACTTTTTAATGAACTGATACTTTTTTTTTTAATGTTGAGGAAAGTAGTGGATTACTTTGCTGTTTAAAAATTTATACTTTCAACCTGCGATTATTAGTGGTTCTCAAGTTTTGATTGTATAAAGTTAAAATTTTGACGTTTTAAGTCAAAACTATTTATCAAACATACGTATGATAAGTTGTGAACTTTTCAGTTTCATTTTATGATAAAGTTTACTTACAATTCCAAGTTTCTTTAATATATATTCATTAGTTTCCCAAGAATGTTGTCACTTATAAATTATATTGTTTCTCCATAGTTTCACACAAAAAATATTACATATATTCACTATTATCCCAGGCACTATATAGTTCACTATTATTAGTAAAATTTACTTAAATCTTAGACAAAAACTAACATATAATAGTTAGAACACATCTCATAAAGTTGCAGAGGCCAAGAAGATATTAAAAGTCTTGACTATCCAGTGGATGCCAGGTTGACTAAATGATTTTTGTCACTCAGTTTATACTATTGTATATAAACAAAACCCATAGAGGTGCACAGTGAAAGGTCATACAGCACATTATGTTTTGTCAACCTGAGAACCAGAGTTATCTGATGTCTTTGCTTATATTGTGGACCAAAACCCTAGCATCAGACTTGTACCTACCACTAATATATACACAATGCCCATGTTGATAATTACAGAATAAAACAGGAAGTTGTAAATATATTCAATTATACTTCCTCCTGAAGTATCTATTATGACATCCCTGAAAAGAAATTGAACCATTTTTAGCATTTTATCCATTTATTCTAAGACAGAATTGTGGGAAATCTAAAAACTCATATATGCATCATCCAGGTTCTAACAAAGGAATGCAAAATACACATATATTGAGTCTACCGAAGCAAATGTGTTAAGTTCCTCCTATGAGTATGGTTTTAAGCTGGGAATTAGGGATCCAAAGACATATGTAGATTTGTCCTTTCCCTAAAGTGATTTACAAAAAGTTGGAAGGAAAGAAAATGTGCCTAAGGAGACAAGGAATGATATGAGCTTGCACATATAAAGTGTCCAATGAGACCAGTAGGAATTCCAGAAATAAGTAATTGACAATGTGTGGATGAGCAGGGAAGGCTTTAAGGAGATGGTGAAACTGAGCTTGGGACTTGAAGGGAAAATAAGGCTCACATTTGTTGCTTGTACTATTAATACTCATTTAGCAATTAGTTACAAACTATTAAAAAGAATCACTAAAGGGCCAAATTCCCTTTTGGTCCAAAAACTGTTTCTCCTGTTTGCAGTATTGAAAATCAGAATTCTCTCTAATTGTCCATGTATCTGAAACTTACCATTACTTACACCAAGATGTCCCAGAACCTTGTAAAGAAACCTGGTGTTTTCCTGCTGTGTCTTGGACCATCTAAACCTACTGACCCCTAGAATGCTAGTGCTAGAAAGAAACATATCAGCTTATGGCACATCAAAAACTCCTATAGGGAAGGAAATAAATTTCTCTCTTTCTCATCCTATCCCCATCTCCCATTCTTGTGCCCAGGACACAACACGTAGTTGGTAACCGTCGAGGAAACATTTGTGGGTTGTTTAATCAGTTAGTGGACAGTAGTACAAAGGAGGCACTTAAGGAGGTGAATAGGATTCAAGCTGATGTTGGCTGTAGAAGCACTCAGCACAGTATCCCACATATTATATAAATGTTAAGGCATTGTTATTCATGGTAGTTATGTTCTATGAAGTTTATATTAGTGAATATTCAACCATTGTTTCTAGGGGAAACACAAGGTTGGGTTTCTCTGAGGCCCTGGTCCCAATATTTTCATCAACCAATCAACACATAAACTTGTCTTCTGTGTGTTTCTGTTTAAGACACCTTATTTAATATATATGTTGATTCATTAATACTGAACTCACCCCCCCACACACACAATGCTGTAACTCATGCCTGAACAAAGCATGTCTAACATACATATTTCCTCTGTGAGGCATATCACAGTCTTCTCACTCTTGAACAGCACTTCAGCACTATACTTAGAGGCCATTTGAAACAGCAAAATCACCAACAAAAAAGCACAACAATGTAAAAAACATGGCAGAAGGACATGTTTAAGTATAAGAGCTGAAACAAGCAGGCAGAGTACGTCCTTGTTGGACTGCAGCTGGGAAAGTGCTGTCAGGCCTTGATTTTTCACAACTTGCACATGTCCATGAATGACCGTGAAAGCATCACAAGTATTGATTTTGGTTACAAGCAAATTTTAGGGAGTAGGTGAATTTGCAGATACATAATCCGTGAGGATCAACTGTTATGTCACCCATGAGTCTTCCCCAGAGAAAATATTTTGTTAATATCTTGCTATTATTTTACAGTCTCTTTTTCTTTATGAATGTTTACATAATTGAGATTGTGATATGGATAAAATTTTATAGTCTTTTTTTTCTCTATACTTTATAACATAAGAATTATTGCAAATTATATAGACTTTCTAGACTCTTCTTAAATTGCTTTATTCTATTTTGTTATTCCATTCAGGCATCATTATTTGGGGGTATTTAAAAATACCCAATAAAACTGGGCAGTTTTTAGCTCTTCTAAATCTGAATACCCTTCCTTTTTTAGCAGCACCAGACGCTCTTTAGTCATCTCTTCCCCACTTCGAACATCTACAGTCTCCAGCCCTCTTACTTCACCTACCAGTCCCTCTGCGCTTTCTTTGAAGAGTGAGAGGGACTCCATCTCAGCAAGTGAAGAAGAGCTGACATCTGATCCAGCCCAGGGAGAAGTCAACTCTGAGATTAAAGAAGAGCCCTTAAAAGACAAGGAAATAGAGGAGGAAGAGGCTGAAACAAGCTCCTCTGAGCAGGAAGAGCCTCTACCAGCCTGCAATGGCCCCACCCAGGCCCAGCCCTCTCCCATCACTGAGGGTGGCCAGTCCCAGGAGGAAGATCTTCCTGGCTCCTCAGCTCCATCACCAGGCAGAGCCCTGATCCCTGCAGAGCAGCCTTCATCTTGCCCAGAAGTAGTCCTCCGAACCCGAACCTCAAGTGAAGGATCTGAACAGCCAAAGAAGAGAGGCTCTACCCAGAGAATCTCAGCACCCCCTAATAGGCCTCCTCCACCCAGAGCCACTCCTAGCCCTAGGACCTCCTCAGGGAACATACCCTCCAGCCCTACAGCCTCTAACCAGGGTTCACCCCCCAGCCCCAGGGCCTCCTTGGGCACTGGGACTCCAAGTCCTAGGGCCTCCTTGGAGGTCTTTCTTGATCCACAGCCACCAGAGAAGCCAGTAAGAACTCCTGAGGCCAGAGAAAAGGAAAACACTGACACTCTGAATCCAGAAGAACTTTGCACTTCCCCTACCTCGATGATCCCTCAGGTGAGAGTGCATCTGATTGAGTCTTTATTCTCTTTTATAACCTCCATGTAGATCATCTTTACTATAGTCAGGTAATAGTTGATCTGATTTTTATGTCATTATATTATAGTCTCAAGGATACTCTTTGTCATCTTTTTTAGTTCTGGGGATTGTTTTACGTCTTCATCACAACTTATTTAGTGACCTATACTCAGAGTATTTGACTTCTGAAAAGGGCTTATCTCTGATATTAATATTATTATGAGCAGATTCCTACTAATTTATTCTTTTTTTCACCAACTTCTGGGAATTCCAATAAAAAGAACCAATACTGGCATCCTGAGCTTTACCTTTTTTAATGTGGGGAGGGGGGCTCATTTCAGTCTATCATAGTTGTGACTGTGGTAAATAAACGCACAGCAAAATGGCATTAGCAAATTTCCAAGGTATATTTTCTTTGATGAGAGAGACCTAAATGGAAGGAAACAAAAGAGGTGGTCTTTTGAAAAATAAGAATATGGAAGAGAAAGAATTGTGTTAAAATAGAGACAGACCCCCTGTAGAGCAACCAGTTCTGTGAAGTATCTAGAAATCAAGTCATATTATATTCAAATTACATAGAAAGGCTATCATAGAGAGATTTTACTTGTTCTTTGAGACTCCTGAGGGCAGAACTAGGCCCTATGTGTAAAGATTTTTTAAAGTAATTTTAGATCAATGCAAGAGGAACTTTTCTGCAATTAGCTCTGTTAAAATAGTGGTATGGAAAAAATTTTTAAATTTTCAAAAACCAAAATGGAGCAGACCACCTTGAGAAATAGTTCTTCCTTGATGTTAAAAGCTCAGGATATATGATCACCTGTCAGATGCACTGCAGAGAGGAATCTGGTGAGACATCGATGGCACCAAGATTCATTCATTCCACAGTTACTTATCGAGCCTCTACTCTGTACCAGGCACTCTTCTAGGAGGTGGGGTGTCACGGTGAGCAAAACACAAAATTCCCTGCCTTCCTGCATCTTACATCCTGGTGGGGGAGAGGAGAAAATAAACAAGAAACAGGAAAATAAGTAAAATTACAATTAGTGGTGATAGAGATTATGAAGAAAAATTAAGTAGGGGAAGGTATAGGGAGTGGGGGCTGAATTGCACTTTTAAACGGTAGCCAGAGACGTCAACAATGGGGCAGAGGCGGTGGCCAGGGCATGACTCACAGATATCTGGGAGCATGAGATTTCTGGTACCCCTCAGATCACATCACTTTACTACTGACTAACTGAAGGTTAACCATGAACTTTGGGAGCCTCTTGTTGTCTAAGAGGAGTTAACATGGACAGATGGTACCAGTGTGGCATCCAGGGTGTGAAGGTGCAGACTTTCTCCTCCATTGTCCACTTTGGTCCACAGGTTTTCTCAGAGTCTGGCAGTGCAAGGAAGATGGAGGACGAGGAAGATAACAATAAGCTTATCTCAGCTGACTCCCCTGAGGTACTAAAATCTAAGTCATCAACATTATTATGCCCGAGTTTTGATTCACATGAGGTACTGAAGGTCCTAACAGAGCAAGATATAAAACTTTCCCTTGTCTGGTTTCTCATCTGAGGAGGCTGTGCTCATTGAGAGAGAGATGCAGGGCATGTGGATGGTGGATAAGCACAGGGTAAGTGTGGGATTTGGAGTAAAGTGTACCACTTCTCACTTCCCTGCACTGAAAAGAGTAATTCACCAGTATGGAAAATCCAAAATTAATTCAAATTTGACTTTGTAATATATGATTTTAGTATGGAGACAGCAATAGAATAAACCTCTGTTTAGTTCTGGCGAATAATGAAACAAGTTTGCATTCTCAGAATAATATTATTGAAGGGAAGATTATGGGGGCCAAGGTGCTGACTGTTTTGAGGAATAGGCTAGTAACACTGTCCTCGGGAAAAAGGTACAGAATACCACCTCCTTTCCCTGAGGCCACTTCCTTGTATTTGAGATTTACAGTGTTTTCTTACTCGCAGCCTCTCCTGTGGGATTGCTTTGGTCATCAGCTAAGGAGACACTTTTTTCCTACGGAATTAAGCAATTACAGCATCTTAGATTCTAGCCTGTCACTATCATCAATCCTCAAAAGCTGATATCCTGCAAAATCTGTTTACTTTTCTTGCAGATATATCATAAGTCATATTTTGTCTCAAGCAAAATTATGGACTTATCATATATAAAAATGGGTAGATAAAAAGATCACTGTGAGAAAATCTGTTCTTGCTCAGCATTTGAATTACCTGAGAGAGAATGATGACTTTCTGGGAAGTGGTTTTGCCTTTGAGATAATTCATGGCCTGGAATCAGAGGAAGGAGTAAAAAGAAGGAAAATTTCCTTAAAGGAGAA
Organism: Lyroderma lyra; assembly: GCA_004026885.1. Lineage (NCBI taxonomy): Eukaryota > Metazoa > Chordata > Mammalia > Chiroptera > Megadermatidae > Lyroderma > Lyroderma lyra. Next base: position 162,767 of record PVJL010002628.1, read on the forward strand.
ACCACAGAATTTCAAATGGTTGTCATACTGATAGCAATTAGTTCTACTTTAAAGGGTAAATTTTATAGTGCGTGTGTTAAATTTCAATTTAAAAAACTAATTTATTCTAAGCCATGGAGTGCCAAGGTCTTGCCTTGGTTTAGCAGTTCCTAGACAGGGCTTGGGTTCCCATCGCAGAACCTAGAACTTTTCTCAAAGAAGTAATTATACCCCTTGCCTCTCCTCATGGCCATAGGTTAGGATCATCTAAGTGTAAGAGCTACAGTGTACTCCTGAGGAAGGTTAGTCTAAAAGTGGTAGGTAGTGGTTTTAAGACCTATGTTTATACCTCCACAGACTCCCACATAAATATACACATACAGATACATGTCACACAAATCTCATGGTGTCTGATTATGGAAATAACTCTGGGGTCCACTGATCTGGTTTCCTGTCCCAGCAAGTCGTTTCACCTTAGTCTGTGAAAGGGTGTCAGTAAGGCCTTCCCTGATGCCTTCAGGATGCAGTGTTACAACATTGTGTGTTGGCCCTTTGCATTGTCTGTGACCCTTGTAGAGTGCAAGGTACAAAAGACCCTTCTAAGCTGAGAGGCTAGGAGGGTTGAGCTGCCTCTCACTGGCAGAACTTTTCTTTTTGTAGAGCCAAGGCCCCCAGCTTCATGTCTCTGTGGTTCCAGAAGAGAGTGCCGTCACAGCACCTGAGCCTCAAGAAGAGGTAAGGAGCCCAGATACAGAGAGAACAGGATATGTGGGCAGGACTGGGCATTGGGGTGGACAGATGTTTAGCTACAGGCTGAAATCTTCACCTGTTACAAGGAGAACCCAGCAGTGAACAGTATCCTTAGGGCAAAGTGAAGCAGGTAGGGAGACAGAGGAACCAAGAGTAAACTGGGACTTTGTGGGGTTTTGGGTACAGTTTCTCAACATTTGGCCTTGAACCTCTTGACCTCTTACCATAGTCCTATCTCCTAAGTATTTATTTAATTTTATCTGAACATATTTCAAAAAGGCATTAAGATATGCAAAAAGCAAACAAAAAGATAAATAAACACACAAAATACTGCAAAATAACTCAAGTATATTAGTAACAGTGACATAAAATGATACCATGAATTAGGCAAGTACAGAAATGTATTCCAGGAGCTCCCTGGTGGTGTAGCGGCTAAGGTTTTGGTGTTCTCACCGCTGCGGCCTGGGTTCAATTCGCAGCCAGGGAACCAACCAAAAAAAAAAAAAAAAGAAAGAAATGCATTCCATAAAATCCTTACTAAGGATGGATCACAAAATTGGTTCCAGACTTTCTAAACATCTAAGAAGAGAGAATTCTTACCAGTTCACTCAGTTCATGATGTCATTCCTTCATAGAACAACAACTGCTGCTAATACAAAAATGAAGTTTTTCCTTTGAATCCTCATAGAGATGGTAAAAGATATAGTGAACAATATCTGCAACAAGTCTTTACAATAATCCCACATCCAGTTTCACATCAGCTCCCTCAACAGAGGCCAGTGTATTATGTGAAATACAAGGGATAGAAGCAAATTGAGTTTTTACCCTCCTTGGGTAGTGGGTGGGAGGGCAGGTGAGCATCTAATGCATTCATGTTTACTTTCCAGGTATCTACAATTCAAAGTGCACAACTCTGAAGAGGAACTGCCAAGACCTCCCCCTACACACACCTTGCAGAGAAACTCCTCAGCTAGAGGGTACATAGGTCAGAGGGACTTAAGATCCAACATTCATTTTTAGGTTTGCAAACAGTACGGATGCTGGTGTCATGGTCTCTAAAGACCCAGCACTAATGGAGGCTGAGGAACAGACATAGGGGAGGGAGGGAGGCAGGTCTAGGAGAAGAGATTGTTAGACTCAGAATATTTAATGCAGGTTTTAGCAGTGTTAGAATAATAAGACTTTATATATTAATTAAAGTAGGGCTAAAATGACTAAAAAGCAAAAGCATCTATAGACACATATACTCAGAGAATAGGAAACAAATCTTTGATTTGCCACTCATTTTGTAAGACTTAAAGCCAAAAGAATATATTTTCATATTGTTAAATAAAGTATTATTCTATGTATGGATACTTTATTTAACATAGGGAGTTGTCCCAGCCCAGCACACCATTCTCTACTTGGGCAAGGTTATTGATTCTGTCCCCGGTTCAGAAGGCTTCGGTCACATCCCTGACTTATAGCTCCCCCTCCCTCCTGGCTGTAACTCTTTAAAGATGCCTTGGGCCACAGGCTCTCCTCCTCAATCTATAGATGCTATACTATAGCCCCACCCCCACCTTTGGTTAATAAGCAATTACCCTTGGAAAAAGGTTACATTTTAGATCGCATCTAATGTTTATAATTTTGTACTTTGTATAAGTAAGAACTGAGCAGGAGGTAAGAAGAAATGGAACTTCAAGTGAAGAGAAAGGATGCAAAGTACAATATAATGAAAATAGCATGGAATTGGGAATCAGAAGTCCTGGATTCAAGTTCTATTATTTGCTTCTGTGAAAACATTAAAAACTGGCTTTGACATCCTCCCACCCTGATAAACACGCGTACGCATGAAAATGCTCACCCATCTTTGCTTTCGTTTGTAAAGGAGGTGGATAACATCACCTTTTCGTTCAGTTATTCAGCAGGCATGTGCTGAGCCCCTGCTCTGTGCCGAGCACTGTACTAGTTACTAAAAAAACAACGATGAAGGAAAAAAGTAAGAACGTTGTGGAGAGAGAATAGTGAGCAGGGGGAAGAGTGGGCAGGATTTAACAATGGGTTAGAAGAGGACACATGATGATGGCTCAGGTTTTAAGGAACTCTTCTAGGTGAGGCTTGAGAGACTAGAATTTGATGATACCATTCCCCGAAAGGTAACTGCAGGGGGAAGTGTGTGCATTGTATGTGGGTTCTCTGGTTGCAAGGCAACAAACTGACACCATTAAGCAATAAAGGATATGTTCCAAGGATACTAGGCAGCTCATAGAACTGAAAGGACAACCAGGCTGCAGATATTAATAGGACAAGAACCAGCCCACAGATGTCTGCAGCAGGAATGTGTGGATTGCCCCTCTAGGCAGCTGTCATAAGACGACTGGCTTCAGCCCACATTCCCTGGAGAAAGAATCTGACTGTCCCTGGAGAAAGAATCTGACTGGCCCAGTTTGCAGGGAGGGATGTTAGTGTCTACAGTGACAGGAAGAAGCCCAGTGGTGGGGGTGGGAGGAAGCGGGTGGATTGCAAAGAATTGCAAAGAAGTACAAGGAAACTCTGGGATGATAGAAATGTTCTTATTTTTTATTGTGGTGATAGTTTAATGGGTGTATACATATGTCAAAACTGATCAAATTGTACACTTTATGCACAGTTTATTGAGAATTGGGCCCAGGAGGTTTGAGAATTCGCAGGACTTTTCCAGTGGATATGTCCATTAGGGGACTGAAAATACATGTTTGTATTTAGAAATCATTTCTCTAAGAGCTAACCCTGTTACTGTCTCATTTAAAACCCTTCAGAGGCTCTCTACTGCTGTAATGGGGAGGAGGCTGCATGCCCCCCTCTAAAAGATGCACTGTGTGTATTTTAATCCCTCTCCTAGAAGGCATCCCCATCCCTTGGCACTCAGAATCACTGCTGGGAGTGATACCCCAAGGGTGTGGGAAGGGTGGAGGAAATGCTGGACATGCAGGCCCAGCTTTTCAAGGTCCCCTCAATCTGCTTGGAACGCCCTGCCCAGGCATCTGGCAAAGCCTAGTTCAAGCCTTTTCTCTTCAGGGCTTTCACTGACCCTCGTCTCCTAGGAAACTGATCCTCTTTGGGGAATGTGTCAGAGAGGACTTCTAGGGACTTAAGTCCAGTGAGGAAGACAAACACCCAAGGTAACTGCAACAAAAGAGGCACAACTGAAGTGGAAATTTTTACTAAACTGTGAGACAGACACTCCATTTGCATATGGTGCTACTGGAGGCTCCCAAGAGGGCAGAGGAAAGGGCCCGGATGGGCACTAGTAATAATTTTCCTTATCTACAGTAGATAGTCCCAGCTAGGAACCAAATTGTTTGCCCAGATTTACAAAATGATCAAGTTGTCCAGAAAGGCTAAAACTTTGAACTGCCATGTTGGCAGCAGCACCAGAAGGGGCTGAAGCCACTAAAATTGGGTGGAGATGAATACCTCTTATACTCTGTCCTGAGGCCCTTGGAGGTCTGTTGACAAACCAACGGCTCCTTCAGTTTCTGAGGTTTAGCATTTAAGCCTTGGAGAACATGAGGTTTCGTTCATCATCTATGTTCATGCATTTCTATGTAGAATTAATTGCTAGAACATCACCCAGCACTTGCCTTCCAGCAATCTGAAGGACAATATTAACAAACTAAGTAAGAAATCCAGAGTACAGTAGAAACATCCAGGATATATAGGATACACCAAAGAACAGAGTACACATACTGCTTACAGTATTACTTATTTTATGCTAACTTGGTACTGAGCATGTGCACATTGGACCCTACTTTTATGCATGTTTACACTTTTAAAATGAATGGTATGTGCCTACAGGGATAAAATCATGTACCAGCAAACCTTTTTAAGGTTACATTTTAAAGAGAAAAAAAGATGCTTATGAGAGATTATTAACCATTAAATTAAATTGTGAAAGTAACACAGCACATCAGTAGACAGTCCGTTGGCCGGATGGCCTCTGAGAATCTGTGGTTCTAACAATGCAATCAATTGTCCACCTTTGGAATTTAACCCTTGGGATTTAAATTTCCTTTTCTCTTGGATATTCTTTTATCTGAAGATTGACAAAGTTGACCTTTTTATTAACTTACATATGTCTTGCCTACATGTAAATTTCTTTGCCTTTCTTGGTTGGAGTGGTAGTTTTCCCAAACATGGCTTTCTTCTTCACTGATCACTGCTATGCCTTTAAAAATACATTTAAATAAAATGAATTTCATCAACTTACTCTGTTTTTCCCTCTGGTTTTTACCAACCAAATAACATCTTTAGGGATGAAAGCAGCTACCCTTGCTTATTTTATGTCTTTGCTTTATTTCTCACACTGTGCCTCTGCTCTCTTGAGTCTTTCTGTTTGTCGTCGTTCCCCAAATGAACACCCGCAATCCCTGTCTCTCTAACCGTTTGTATCAATATTGGTTCCCAAAGCAAGAGAACTCTTCACAGGAGAGTAAGCACAGACGTCTGTATCACTGGGATGGAAGGCAGAACAACCTCAAGAGTTCTAACCCTAAGTAGGAAGCCAAGATGGTAATAGGCAGGTAAAATTCTAATGCTTTAGAAATATTAACTCCTTCCATCCCCACAGTAACTCTGGGACAGGTGTTGCCCCAGATAGGTGAAACAGAAGTAGAGTGGATTCCGGGGCCTGTGTTTATACTATCACATCCTTAGTCAGAATGTGTATTAGAGAGCTCCCTGGCGGTGCAGTGGCCAGGCTTTGGCACTGTCAACGCCGCGGCCTGGGTTCGATTCCCAGCCAGGGAACCAGAAACGTTTTTTTTGTCATCCATTTGGGAATATTTCCTGCCACAATGCAGTGAGCCAAAAGGGTGGCTTAAGTATGGCATTGATTAGCAATTAAATCGAGGTGCTTACCATGTGCTAGGTCCGTGGCTCTGAAATGGCTTCACGGGCGTTATCACTTTGAGTCCCCTCCCTTTCAGAGATGAGGGAACGAATTTAATTTGCCCCAAGTGACACAGCTAACAAGCTGCGGAGCTGGGACTGTTTGAATCCAAAGTCCATGTGGCTCCACTACCTCAGACGAATGTCGGACACAGAAGATAGGGATGGAGCGACGTTCCTCTCTGCCCCTCCCTGCTTCCCGGCCCGCGGGGTGCCTACGACGTTATTTTATGCTCCCAGTTTTCTGCACACAATCCGCTTTACGTAAAGGTATAGGAAGCGCAAGTAAACGTGACTTTCCACATGTGCTGAAAATTCAAAGAGCGTCGTCCTGGGGGGGGGGGGGGGGAAGCGGCCGGACCCCAGTGAGCCCCAGGTTCCGATCCCATGCCCTCCGGAACCTCCAGGCGAGCGAGGAAGAGGCTCCGGATGGAGAGTAAAGTGACCAGCGGAGAGGGGAAGGCCGGCTTTCCTCCCGGGGGAGCGCAGGGAACCTGCAGAGGGCGGCTTCGCTCCTCTTTTCCTGTCCCACCCAGTCGGCCGCCCCCGCCCCCCACCCGCGGCCGCTACCCCGGCGCGGCCGTCCGCGGCTTCCTGCAGCGCGTGTCCCTCCGCGGGGCTGCGCAGATCTATGCGGTTCCCGCCCCCGTCGAGTTCAAAAGGACGCGCGGAGCGGCGCCGGCCCTTCCGCGGCAGCCCGTCCGACTGGTAAGGTGAGCGCGGAGGAGGGGACCCGGGCAGGGCGGAGGGCGCGGCGCGCCGGGGCGCCCACACTCACACCGCGGGCACGTCGGCCCCGGCAGGAACTGAAACCCAGAGCGGACGCAGCTCGGCCGGCGGCTGGAGCCTCCCGTCGTGGCTGCTGGGACCCGGGTGCCCGGGACCGGCCGCCCTCGGAGCGCAGCGAGCCCGCCGGGTGCCGGTAACGCAGGAGGGCTGGGGGCCGGGGCCGGGGGGCGGGGCCGCGGGGCGAGCCCCGACGTCCCGCAGAGGTGCCGAGGGTCCCCAGGGCGCCTGAGGCTTGGGCCGGGCCAGGTGGAGTTTCGCCCTAGTGGCTGGCCACCGAGGCTTGGTAGACTGCGAGGACGGCGCAGTGGACCATGAAGGGGGCACAGAGGAGAGAAGGCCAAGCCCGGTGACAGGTGTCTCAGGACAAGAGGCGACTGAGGACCCTCAGCTCGTTTCCTTTGCCTAGCTCACCTCACCCCGAAGGCACGTGCCAGCCCCCACGCCGGCCCCAAACCTGGGCACGGGGCAAGCGCTCCCTGGCCCTGCAGACACTTAGCGAATAGAACTGGGTGGGTACCTGTTAACCACGACTTGGTGAAACTGGGGCCGCAGCTCATTTGCATGCTTAACTTTCTCTGGCCTTGAGAAATCTCTAAATGAAATGTGGTGATCCAGTGACAGGATCTCGGGTTAGAACGTTCAAAGATAATGCACCCCAAACACGGGAGGTCTCACAGATCTGCTCTTGGTACCTGCAGCCTGAGGAGATAGCTACTCAGGAAAACCAAAAGACAGGGGTTTAAGACTAGCTCCACCGGGAAGACAGGAAATGGAGAAGGGACTCAGGAAAATCTGGCACCAAAGCCTTTCCTTAGATTTCCAGTTGTCTCCATCCCCAGGCAGGGGCCCACACCCGCCCCCGCTCATTCCTGTCTGTCCTCCTTCCCACAGGTCTGCTTCTTCCTCTCGGTGCCCATCCACTTGCTGCAATGACCAGCCTCCCAACCAAGCCTTCTCCAAGAGGTAGGTGAAGATCTTTCCCGGTAGGAATGGTAGAGACTTTTCAACATCCCCCACCTGCCAGCCCAGTCTTGTGAGTTCCCTGAGGCCTCAGGACAGATGGGAAGACCCTCCCACCTCTCTCTGGCCTGCCTCACGACACCTCCCCTTTCACACGCACCCAAAAAAGTACTGGGAGGAAGCAGAAGGCAACTAAAGTGTGCACTTTATATTTTTATTTAAAAAATTTTAGTTACAGTTGATATTCAGTATTATATATTAGCTTCATGTGTCCAGCATAAAGGTTAGGCATTTGTATAAGCTGTGCAGTGATCCCCCTGATTAGTCTAGTATCCACCTGGCACTATACATAGTTGTTGCAACATTATTGACTATATTTTGTAACTACCAATTTGTATTTGTCAATCCCTCCACCCTTTTCACCCAGCTCCCTAACCCCCAACCCCTCTGGCAACCATCAGTTTGTTCTCCGTAGCTATAAGTCTGTTTCTGTTTTATTTGTTCGTTTATTTTATTCTTTAGATTCCACATAAAAGTATTTTGTCTTGCTCAGTCTGACTTACTGTTTCACTTAGCATAATACCCTCTAGGTCCATCCATGTTGTCACCTAGTGCAGTATGAATCTGAAGTCTACTACCACTTAAAGCTTTGTGACCTTGAGTGAGTTATCTAACCTCTAAGTTCCAGTTTCCCCGTTTTAAAATAGGAAAAGTAGTACCTATCTTAGGAAGTTATTTGTGAGGATTAAATAAGATAACCTATATAAAATGCCTAATGTAGTTTCTCATATCTAGTAAGCTCTCAATAACATTATTAGTATTATTAGGTGCTCGTTAGAAACCTACCTTTTCCTGGAAAGAAATTCTGACTGCTTTCTAATTCTACTTCTCTGATGATATACTCCAGCATCAAAAACCCATTGTTCCTGGAGCTATGTTCACAGGAATCCATCTCTCATCACGTTGAGATGGATTCCCACCTTTCATTTTATAACCAAGCTGAGCTGGACAACTATCAGATATCCATTGATTGTTTTCATTACGTGCTGGTTAGTTAGGGTAAGAGAAGAACAAAACCTTGGTTGGTCTATACACTTTTGTTTTCACATACACAGATTCATTTGTCTTTCTCTGTTTTACTGATGTGGAAACAGGTGAGTGGCAACCCCCTAGAAAGTGTAAGACAGTGTGCTCTGTGGCTAGTGATTGCACATAATTCAGATTATTGGTTATCTGGTGAGAGAGAAGAAAAGGGAGAAATGTGTAGAAGTTTTGATTGGTCAGCAAAGTCTTCATGAGTGGAGCCCTTGCCCTTGAAGGATAGATGAGGTGTATACAGGCAAAGCAAGGTGCCACGGGTATCCCCTGGGGGGCTGTTCTAGGGGAGACAGCAGAGAATCTCCAGAATAAACCCGCCCGTGGGGAAAACAGGTGATGCTTGGTCAGCTAGCTGAGGAATTAGGACTTGGGCAAAAGGGGGCTACGGTACACTCTCTATGAACTGGAACTCAAGCAAAAACTTTTTGCTGGTTGCTTGCGATCCAGTTAATAAAGAGTCTACCTACATTTATCTGGCATCTACCAATCCTTATGGGTGCGGTTAACCGAGAGTCTACTGTATTTACATTCTTTTTTTCTTATTTTAAATTTGTGATAAAACATACACAATATATAAATGTTGCCATTTTAACTGTTTTTTGGTATACAGTTTAGTGGTAGTAAGTATTGATTAACATTCATATTGCTATCTAACCATCACCACTGTCCATCTCCAGAACTTTCTCATCTTCCTAAACTGAAACTCTGTATTCATTAAACAATAACTCTCCATTTCCCCTCTCCCCCCAGTCCTTTACACCCACCATTATACTTTCCAGCTGTATAAATTTGACTAGGTACCTCATTTAAGTGGATCATATATTTGTCCTTTTATGTCTGGTTTATTTCACTCAGCATAACATCTCCAAGTTTCATCCATGCTGTAGCGTGTGTCAGAATTTTTCCTTTTTAAGGTCGAATAATAGATGTATATATAATTTTGTATATATATATACACACACACACACACACACATCCATTGATAGATATTTGGGTTGTTTCCACCTTTTGGCTATTGTAAATAATGCTGCTGTGAATGTGACCATACAACTATCTCTTCAAGTCCCTGCTTTTAATTCTTTTGGATATATACACAGAAGTGGAATTGTTGGATCATGTGGTAATATTGTGTTGTGGTTGTTATTGTTAACTTGTATGTTTATATTCTTGACCCAACAAGTAAGGAGGTGTTTTAGGACCTCTTACACAGTCCCTACCCATTGGGTCCAAGCAAATGTAAGTTCAGAGACAGGAAGGGAGAAATGACAGATAGGGGCTGAGCTTGTACTTTGAAGGATGGGATGATTGAGAGTCTTGCACGTCTCTTCCTCACCTCCCACCTCTGCCCTGCAGACCCCTCCTCCCCAGTCAATCTATAAAGATACCCTAAAGGAGTGTTGAAAGTGAGGGTCGCATTATGACTTTCATGGGCCCTTGGCACTTGGGCCTTTATGGGCCTGTTCCTCCATTAAAAATGACATATATTAAAAATTGTATTTTACAACTATGTTGGTATAAGAAAAATATAATAATAATATAATAAAATCATTAACAGTTTCATTTATACTTAATAATTGATCAATACAACAATATTACAATTTCCTTGACCTAAACATTTGATAATTTTCTTGTGATTTAAAAAAAAATTAAAGTCATCGTAATTAAAATGATTTTAAAACATTTTTCTGGGCCCCTGGGACTCTTGTGGACCCTAGGCATTGTGCCTGCTGTGCCTCGTGCACGTCATCCTGTTGGAAGTAGGGTGGACTGGAACCCAGTGTGTGGGCTCCACCTGCCCACAAGTACAGCCCATCCGTTGCCACCTAATCACACTAGCTCCCTCCTAAGGTTTCCTGACTGTGGATTAGACACTCAGCATTTTTCATCTTGCTTATTCTTCACCACAACCCTGTGAGCAAGTTTTATTCTCATTGTATAGAAGCAAAAACTGAAGTTTAGGGAAGTTAAGAAATTTTCAGAGGTTCAGAAATTTTCCCAAGGTCTGTGGCTAATAATGGCAGAGGCAGGATTTGGTGCCAAGTCTGATTTACTCCAGAGCCTGTGTCCTTTCCGTCATGGTATACTGCTCTCAAAGTCTCACTCCACCCCACTGCCGGGGCACATGAAAGGGAAGGAAGGAGAAGGGGAGCAGAATTCCAGGCGGGTTCCCAGGGGAAGGCGAGCTGGGGGAGCCGCACTGTGTTGGGGCAGGTCTAGAGCAAATAAGTAGGTTGGCAGACTCAGGTGGCAAAGGATCTGATGCCTCAGTGATAAGAGATTTAGGGAAACAAGGGCCACAAAGAAACCAACCAGTATCTGGGTTAACAAAAAAAGCAGGGAGTGGGGAGTGAGCAAAATAGTTCGTTTGCTGTTGGTTAGAACTTGGGTGGAGCCTCAGACTTTGTTGTGGTCCTGTGTCCCAGTCCTCCCACCTGAAAGAAAAACCAGTATTATAGTCTTCCCAAGCCTGAGAATGGGAGGAAGAAAGTATTATTATTCCTTTGTTGGACCAGGAGACAGAAGAGAAATGGGGTAGAAACCAGAGATAATGGAGGGAAAGCTGTAAGCCATTCCCCCGCTTTTATCCTAGGCTTCCTGAATTTAGTTTACTCTGTTGTTGTCGTTTGTTTGTTTTTCATTAAAAAGCTATTCCCTCAGGGAGAAGCCTTCTAGATCATACACAAGGGCTGTCTGGAAAAATTCCAGCCATAAATGTCTCTGGTTTTTTGTTTGTTTGTTTTTATTGTTAGGCTTGTTGGGGTGACCTTGCTTAGCAAGAATTATATAGGTTTCAGGCATACAGTTCTACAGTGCATTGTCACCTTGTTGTATAATAAGTTCACCACCCAGTGTGACTTCTCTTTCCATCACCATATCTGCTTTTTATATTACATGGCTGGATACTTTCCAGACAGCCCTCATATACATGTGTATAGATGGAGGATGCCAAAAAATGTGTACACGTTTTAAGAAAGGAAAAAAACTATATTAAAATTGTAGTACTCAATATATACCGATAACAAAAGCTGAACACAAGTCACATTTGACTTCTGTGATTACAAGAGGTGCTCAACATGGTTACCATCAGTGTTTATGCACCCCTGGTATATATATGTTTATAGTTTTAATTTACTTTTTTACAAACACATAATCATATTACACATACTGCTCCGGCAATTTGCTTTTCTCATCCAACCACATGTCCGTCCCAGTAATTGCACATCTACCGTATTCTTTTTAGCAACTGTATAGTGCTTCCAGGATGAATGGCCTATAATTTATTTAATCATTCCTCTCCCAAGGGACATTCACATATGTGTCACTCTTGCAAACAGTGCCCCAGTGAATGCCCTTTCCATCTGCAATAAAACTCAGAGAACCAAGCCCAGTGAACACATAAACAGGTTTCGCTAGAGCAGAGCAGTATGTGTCCAGAACTGGGAGAGTTGGTACTGTGTGGTGGAAAGAACCTTTCCATGAAGAGATGGATTTGAAACCCAGCTCAGCCAACCACTGAGTGACCCTGGTCGTGCTGAGCTGCCTCAGTTTCCTGGCTTGTGCATAATGATAATACCAACCCTGCTTACCTCACATTCTTGGGGTGGAGAGAAAATAATGTATGTTTTGTAAACTGGAAGTCATAAATACAGATTGCAGTTCTGATACCTGAAGCCTGAAGGGCCCTAGCTCATCAGCTCTCAGGATACTCTGACCTTTAGTCTGAAAAAAGCTCTTTGGTGTGGAGTTCAAATATTTATTTTTTTTAATAAACATTTTATTTTAGAATAATTTTAGATTCATAGAAAAATTGCAAAAACAGTACACAGAGTTCCCATACCCCTTCAGCCAGTTTCCCCTAATGTCAGTATCTCACATGACCACGGTACATTTGTGAGAAACCAAGAAATTAACATTGGTACAAAACTCTTAATGACAGACTTCAGTGACAGTTCATCAATTTGAAAATGTGATTTTGAAATGAATTCTGGTGGAATACTTTCAATTTATAAAAATTTCAAAATTAAGCCTGAGAAAGGTCCTGAGGGTCAGCTAGTTTAACTAGCTGTTAAACTAGAATTCTGTGCTAGAATTCTCTCTCTTGTACTAGAAGTTTTTATCCAGGTTTGCTCTTCCTTCTGTGGGGGAAGCATCTGTGCCCCATTAGTTTCTGCCATTTGTGATCCGTTGGCAGGTTTGAAAACAGCATTCACGTTGTAGGTGTCACCTAAGTTTTCTCTCTGGGCTTTCTTTTTTTTTTGGTGATTCCCTGGCTGGGCGTCTGGGCTTTCTTTTGCAAGCTTTCCTTATCAATTGGATTTCCAAACCACTCACTGCAACTCCACAGTCCAGGTGGGAGCAGCACAGAGGCCTACACTGTTGCCACCATTATCAGAGACCACGCTTATATTAATGGTGCCTAATGTAATAGCACGTGTTCACTTTTTATGATTTGAAAAGTAATTATCATAAATTTGAAAGATAAAGGAAAGCATAAAGTAAAAGAAAATAAAAATCATTCCAAGTTCTACAACCCAGCTAGCATTACTCTTGCTGCTGGTACTCAACTGCTTTGAAAGTCATTGAATTTGGTACTAAGCACATTTTGATGCAAAAAATTTGCTTGCTTGGTACTCATCACCTGCTCGGTACTCGTCGCCTGCTCGGTACTCATTGCTTGCTCGGTACTATTTGCCTGCTCGGTACCTGTCGCCTGCTCGGTACTCTTCGCTCCTTCGGTACTCATTGCCTGCTCGGTACTCATCGCTTGCTTGGTACTCGTCACTTGCTCGGTACTCGTCGCCTGCTCGGTACTCGTCATGCCTCCTGGAATGAATTGACAACGAGCACCAAGGTACCACTGTATATCCTTCCACTGTCAGTTGCTTTAGAGTGACTCCACTGTAATTTCTTATATCTGCTGCCACTGGGCCATAGGTTCCCCATTCTTCCCCATTCTGCAATTTACCCGTGAGCAATTGTTGCCTGGACCTAAGAGCAAGAAATCTTGTTCAGTTTGGCCCATTTCTCCAGTCATTTGACATCTCTCTGCTTATCAGCTTCCTAACTGCCCCTCTAGCTTTGAGTCTCTCACATAATCTGTCAGTCCTTCCCTGGGTCTACAGGGATCTGTCTGCATCTACCCACAGAGCAGTAAGCCTGGGTGGAAGGCACCAATAAAGTGGAACACCAAAACAAAAAGCCTGCGAAGAACTTAAGTCGATATATTGAAAAAACAAAAAAGCCAGAGTCATCATAAGGGACAAATTATATTATTGGACTTTCTTCTTCCTGTCTTATAATTTTTAAGTACATGAAGGCCTTAATTTGGCACGGCATGACTTGACATAATAATATCACTTCAAAAAGAACTAAGGTCCAATCCCAGTGGAAGAACCTCTGCTTAGACTGGCACCTCTCACTCTGCTTCTTGACAATTACTACCCCACTTAGTCCTTATAGCCAGGCTGTATTACTCCACAAGGATGTAATAGTCTTACTTACCCCATGTTCTGTGATGAGCTGCTTTCTGCCCATACAGCACCTTCAACTCTCCTTAAACCCCCTCCCTAGCCTCACTGTCAGTTAATGACCTTACATTCTATTTTCTTGAGCATATTGAAGTTCTCAGAACTGCCAAAGGCTCCCACACCCTCCGTCTGCCAACACCCTGCCTCTGTGCCTGTGTACATAGTAAACACATTAATAATGAATGATCCCTGCTCTGACTGCAGCCAGCTTCTCTGTCTGCTCCCTGAACCCCACTCCTTCAGGGCCATGGTTCCAACTACTCTCGTCTCTCAGACATCAGTTGTCCCCTCTCACCTGAGTCATTCCTATCCTTATGTAAACATGCCATCATTTCTCCCATTCTGAAAAAGACAAAGGCAAACAAAAACTAGGCCTCCCTCCCCACCCTAGTTATAACCCATTTCTCTGCCCACCTTTACAAGAAAAAAAGTTTATCAATATTCTGCCTTTAGTTCCTCCCCTTCCATTTTTTTTTCTCTTCAACCGCTGTAAACCAGGAGTCTATATTCAGCACTTCATCAGAGCTTCTCTTGTCAAGGTCATTTATGACTTCTGTTTGGTGAAACCCCATAGTCCACGGACTTGACCTGTTTGGCCACTACTCCTCCGTTTCCTTTGCCGTTTCCTCCCTCGACACAGTCTTTGATCCTTTGTTCTTATTCCCTTCGTGATCTCACCCAGTCTCATGATCTTAAATATGCTGACTTTTTATATCTCCAGTTGAGACCTCTTCCCAAAATTCCAGTCTTAACATCTGCACCTGGATATCTAATGAGCAATCATGTCCAAAACTAAACTCTGGATCTTCCCTTCCCAATCTGTTTTTCCTGCAGGCTTCCATTCCCATTTCAGGGAATACCATGCCTTCCCCTCCCTCCAGCAACTCAGGCCCAAAACCTTGGTGTCATCCTGACTTCAGCCCATATCCTGTCAGTCTTAACTTCAGAATATATCCAGAATCCCAGCACTTTCTCACTGAGCTGCTACTAGACCCAGTCAATGCTCTTGTGAAAACTAGAAAAAGGTTCCCCCTTTGGGTGCATGCTGCTATGCCCTTGTGCAGGTACAAACTGCCTCTACTCCTGTCCCCACCCTCCCACAGCCTGTTGTCTACACAGTCAAAGGGATCCTTTAAAATCAATTTCTGTTTCAACTACCTATAGTTGCATAACAAACTATCTCAATGCTCAGTGGCTTAAAACAGTAATTTTATTTCTTACAATTCTGTGAGTTGGCTGGTTACGCCTCTGCTGGTTTCACCTGTGCTCACTCAAGCAGCTGCCATCTGCTGGAAGATCCACTGGACTAGAAGGTCCAAGGTGACCTCCCTCACAGGTCTAGCAGTTGGTACTGGTTGTTAGCTGAGCCTGGAGTGCCTCAGTGTTCCTCCATGTGGCCTCTCATCCTCCAGGGGGGCTGGATTGGGCTTCCTCACAACGTGGTGGTCTCAGGGTTTCAAAAGTATGGTCGTTGGAATGTCAGGCCCCACCCAGAGCTATTGAATCAGAATCTGCATTTTCTCTGGATCCCTAGGAGATTCATATGCACAACAGAGTTTGAGAAACACTTAAAATGTAAATCCAACCAGTGTCACCCACAAGCTTCTAGTCTAAAGGTTCCCATCTCACTCACTGAAAAAGCCAAAGGCCTTCCATGGCCTACAGTGCTGTGTCATATAGCCCCTTGATATTTTCTCCCACGAGTCCCCTTGCTGCAAGTGACCTCTGTACCTTTAATATTCCAATAAGTGGTGGCCCCACGTGCTTTTCAGGATTATGGGTAGCCCTACCTTGAACTTGCTGTTCTCTCTACCTGGCATGTTCCTCTCCCAGGTCTCTGCAAGGCTGCCTCCCTCACCTTCTAAAGGGACACTCCCTGACAACCCCTGTCCACATCCCAATTCCCTGTCCTGCTTCCTGCCTGCTTTTTTTGCATATCACTAATCAATATTTAACACAGTATCTTTTTTTACTTATTTATTATATTTATTGTCCATTTTCCCCCCGAATGTAAATTGTATGAAAAAATGCTTTTTAATTGTGGCAAAATTATACATAACATAAGATTTACAGTTTTTAAGTATACAGCTCTGTGGCATTAAGTACAGTCACATTGTTGCACAGCCATCACCACTATTCATCTCCAGAAGTTTTCATCATCCCAAACTAAAACTCTACTTATTAAATAATAACTCCCCATCCTCCCCTCCTTGTTTCTCCTGATAACCACTGTTCTACTTTCTGTCCCTGAATTTGACTATTCTAGATATCTCACATAGTGGGGCAAATTCACATGTAGGGAGCATTCTTTGAAGCACAACAGTATATTTGATTGTGGTTATCTGGTTTTTCTTCCATCTTTACCCATATCTTTTAAGCCCTTGAATTTTTGGAAAGCTGCCTCCTAATTATTATTCATACTCCTTCCTCTTTTTCCCTATTAGGAAAGAAAAGGACAGTGGTAGGGAGATTTAGGATAAAAACCTTGCTTGGGCTTTGGATTGGCTAGTCCTGGACTCAGGTCTTGGCTCCATCCTGTTCCTTCATGTATAATGTGGGGCATGTCACCTGACCCCCTCAATCCCGGGGCCTCAGGGTCAACATTAGCGAATAAAAATACAGTACACTCTCTTAATCAGCACCCATGGGGGTTGGTGGATGCCGGATAAACGTAAGTAGACTCCGTTAACTGGAACTCAAGCAACCAGCACTCTCAAGCAACCGGCAAAAATGTCAAGCAGCCAGCTTTTGTCAGTTGCTTGAGTTTCAGTTAATGGAGAGTCTTCTGTACCTACTTTGAAGTGATCGGTGGCCTAAGGATCGATAATTACATCTATAAAGCACCTAGCACAAAGCAGGGACTTAGTAAATGGCAGCTGTGAAACTTGGGATCATTTGCAGAGTTTCCCAACCAGGAATCACGTTCCCTCCCAGATCCAGGGTCTCCTATGTATCTGCCCTCTAAACCCTCACCACACCAGCTTCCTCACTGCTGCTTCCCAGCACCTGCGACATGCCTGTGGCACATAGTAGGTTAAAAGTAAATTGTTTTGGGATGATTGAACTTAATCTTGCTCATTTTTGTATGGAAGCTTCTATACATACATTATTCTTCTTGGAGCTTTGTTTATCTTATGTTCTCAAAGTTTAAGGAAGGCCAAACTGGGAGCAACGGTACAGAACTCTGGGAGATTTGGGGGAGGAAAATGCGCATGATGAGGGGCAGCTGAGGCAATGATCAGATTGATAAATTTCAAGTTTTTCTTTTCTTTTTTCTTTTTTTTCCTTCAGGGCTTCTCTTTGATGGAAGTCACAGTATAACCTCAGAAGTGACACCCCATCACTTTTGTTGTATTCTGTTTGAACCAGACCTTGGTCCAGCCCACACACAGGGAGAGGGGTTTACACAACAGTGTAAATACCAGGAGGCCGAGCTCATTGGGAGCTATCATAGAAGCTGCCCACCACACCCCCATTTCACAAATCAAGAAAGGGAGGTTTAGTTACTCCCTCAGGGTCACCTAGCTATTAATATGTGCTAGGGTAGGAGTCAAACACAGAACAGCTTTCCCTTTTAATCATTAAGTATACAAAGTCACATTAAGTAGCAGCTACTATATGATGCTTATATTGTCTCATAGTTAATCTTTACAATAGCCCTGCAAAGTTGATTAATATAGTTCTCATCTGTAACAGATGAGAATTGATGAATGAATCAAGAGATATAACCAAGGCCACAAAGCAGCTGCCCATTCCTAAAGAGAATGGAAAGAAGAGTGGAAAAGGGTTTGGTCTGGCCTTGGGAGGGGGACACTCTAGGCCGCCCATCTCCACTTTCTCTGTTGCAGGACCAGGGCTGTTCATCAGGCCTCCCCTTTGCCTATGTCAAAAGACCCCTGAGCACCATTGACCCGTCTTAGGACTGCTCCCAGGCTCACCAGACCACCACTGGTAACTTAATTTCATGTGCTCTGGCTGGAAACCTGAAGGTGCCAGGCACTGAATAAGAATCATGCTTATGTCTATGCTCCAGCCGGAGCTTTGACCCAGCCTCTTCTCTGTATAGAGCAGTGGTTCTCAGCCTTCCTAGTGCTGCGACCCTTTAGTACAGATCCTCATGCTATGGTGACCCCTGTAACATTATTGTCGTTGCTACTTCATAACTGTAATGTTGTTACAGTTATGAATCGTCATGTAAATATCTGATATGTGTTTTCCGATGGTCTTAGGTGACCCCTGTGAAAGGGTCATTCGACCCCCAAAGGGGTCATGACCCACAGGTTGAGAACCGCTGGTATAGAATGTGCATTGATCACTCTTTTCACCCTGTAAACTCCTACCCCTGCTTCAGCACCCAGCAAAAATCTTACTTTCTGGGGAGGCTGTTCCTGCTGGAAGACTAAATCAGGTCCTTGTGCCACGTGCTCGCCTGAGTAACTGAATTCCTTTGTCACAGTTACCAGTTATGGTAGTTCTTAACTGAACTCTGGGGTGGTGGCAGGTAAGCTCTGTGAAGGTAGTCCGTGCCTGTTTTGCTCACCGTTATAGCCCCCGTGTGCCTAACACAGGACCTGGAAAAGAGTAGACAGTTAGTGCGCTACGATTATTATCTATGGAATGAATATTGACATTCATTCTGTGGGTAATTTCCAGATCCGCCTCCTGTGGGTGATTTCCAGATCCGCCAATCTGTTTTTCCCCTGGGTACTTCTGTCCTGCAGTAACCTTAACTTAATTGTTACCTTTTTAAACTTTTATATCAAAATGCTAACTAGGAGGGAACTGTAGGGCTTCCTGAGGTGCCATGTAAACATTTAAAAGGGACTTCTGAAGGCCTCTCCTACCCAGGGTAATGACCTTAGTGGGTGGGGCTTTCAGATGGTGTGGTATATATTTTAGGGTAGGAGAGGCTTTGTTTCAGAACCTTTCAAATTGCAGGATGCACTCTGGAAGTGTGGAAAGGGTTTTAGTAAGAGAGAAATCTTACCTCATTTAAAAATAATGTTTTACAAGGAGTTTGAAAGAACATTGAAGAAATGCATGTGCCATATAATATAAATATCAGTACACGTATATACACTCATCATTTGATTTCATTTATGGAAAAATATACATTTCTAATAATAGCTTACCCTTACTGAGTTACTTCCTACTGGTCACAACAACCCTATAAAGGAGGTACTATTACCTCCATTTTGAAGATAAGGAAGCTGATCACAGAGAAATTAGGTAATTTTCTACAGCTAGTAAAGGCCAGAGCTCAGATTTGAACGTTGCCAGTCAGGCTCTAGGGCATATACTTTTTTTTTTTTTTTTTTAAGGGTGGGTACTTCCCTGGCTGGGAATTGAACCCAGGTCTCTGCATTGACAGCACCCAAGCCTAGCCACTACACCACCAGGGAGCTCCCTAGAGTATATACTCTTAACCACTGTATTAGGCAGAGAGAAATCCATCAGAATGTTCACTGTCTTTGGTTGGTGGCTTATTTTCTTCTCTATTATCCAGGTTTTCTATATGGATTTACTATAGGAATTGAATGATACGTTTTTGAATAGGGAAGAAGATGGGATGCTGAATTTTGAAGGACTAATATATACTTTAGAACAAAAGAATTCACCCCATTTCCTTTTCTACTTTTCTAAATTTTCCAGAACTGATGACCACCCCAGTTCTGCAGGCCACTGAGGCCCTGTCCCCAGAAGCTGAAGCCAGCACAGCACTCATTGCAGGTAACAAAGGCTCTGAGCCAAAACCAAGGGACCTTCTGAGTTCAGGGGCCATCATGCTCCAGAGACAGCCAGGAACTCAGTGTGATGAACTGGAATTTTCCTTAAATGGGAAAGCACTGCAAATTAGAGACCAAATCCATGAATGGCCTCGTTTTGGCATGTAGGTTATCTTACACACACATACAAGGTTCTGGAAGATTCTTCGAGGCTTCTGCCAGAGGCACTGCCAATAAATGATAGGTTGGGAGGTGGCCACAAATAGATACAGGTACATATGGGTACTACACTCCAGTACGTGGGTAGGGGTGAGGATATGTGTGGTTTGTCGAGTGGGTGAGAAAGAAGATGGAAAGGAACAGAGAATCCCCTGTAGGAGGCTATGGGTTAAAAAAAATCTTCCTGTTGGAATAAGCTGTTTCCTGTTTGCCTCTTTCCTGTTTTTATCACAACAATCAGGAACTGATTGAGAGGGAGGTTCAGTTTTGTCAGAAATCCAAAACCTTGTGTCCTTAGCTTGAGCACCAAGAGATGAGATACCACGTCCATGGAAGCTGGGCTTGGTGGGAAAATGTAGATTTGGAAGTGGACACTAGTGAACTAGAACAGGAGTATCCTTATGAAAAGTGAGGGAATTGTCTGAGACATCCTCAATCCTGAAACATCTCTACATTTCCCCTCTCCTCTCCAAGTTGTTATCACCGTGGTCTTCCTCACCCTGCTCTCAGTCGTGATCTTGATCTTCTTTTACCTGTACAAGAACAAGGGCAGCTACGTCACCTATGAACCAGCAGAAGGAGAGCCCAGCACCATCCTTCAGATGGAGAGTGACTCAGCCAAGGGCAGAGAGAAGGACGAATATTTCATCTAATGATTCCAGAGCCCCAAGGAGCTTATCCAGTCTCCAGTGCTAACACGCTATTTAACTTGTTAGATGCCAGTTTTATCTGAAACCATAAGAAGCATTGATTGAAATGGGCAAACCTAAGCTCCTTTTAGGACACAAGCCCAAATACAACTCACTGACACCAAGGACCAGGGACATGGAGAAAGCTGCTTCTGTCTTTAGCCAGACCTTTGTAATACAGTGGTGTTTACGACTGACCAACAAGGTGGAGCTCTACCAGGCAACATCTGAGTATGTGCCCAGTCATCTTCATTTTTGCACAGGTCAAAGAGAAGAGAGTTAGGGTCACTGCCTACTCCTCTGTCCCCATCCTGGTCAGCTAATGACAGCCCCAGTGGAGAAAGTATCCATAAAAGTTCTTCCCAGAGACTGGATACCACAGTGAAAGACCGGGCCAGGAGGGGTGAGAAACTAGAGACCTTACCTCCTGAAGAATGTGTGACCTCCCTTAATCTGAGCCCTTCCTTTCTGGATTCCCCAACAACCTCATATTTACAGCCATTTTTATCAGAATTAAAATTTTTCATTGATCCAGAAGTGAGATTCTTGTGTGTAAGAAATAACTACCGTTAAATCTTGACTTAATCCCTGCTTAAACTTTATTTTCTTTTGCTTAACTCCTTTGGGTATGCTCTCTCCCAAACAAAAAGAAACCTAAGGAAGTTTCAGAACTTCGTAGCACATTGAAACAAAAATGGTCCTGGGAGGATGGTGTCCCAAAAGTGTCCTTAGAAACATACCCTGGAAGATGGGTTGGTTTATCCTCCGTCTTGGCAAGGACTGGTTTCCCAGAGTCCGTTCTCTGTATCCACAGAGGGAATCAGGAAGTCTGTGTTCCCACCAGTGTCTTTTGATCAAGTCCAGAGAAGCTTCTTAGATATTAGTCTCAAAATGAGGTATATTTAAATGGTACAATTGTTTTGGTAGAAATCATTAGCTCCCCAGATACTGTTTACTTGGGAATGAAGCTAGCTGTCCTTTGAGGACTTAAATGTATTGCCTCCATTGTCCAAGCTCAGGTCCACCCAAGGTAAGACCCAAGAGTTAAGGAATCAATCATGGCAACCTAAATTGACAACCAGGCAACCAGGAGTTTTCTGTATTTCTCCACACAGAACTTTGAAGAAACTGAACGTCACCCTAACCTTATACAAACTGTTACAACTAAGACATTTTCGTCAATTCAAACTTCAGGGAAAGTTAGGACAATCAATTGTTCCCTCCTATGTTCTGAAGTCCTCTGGAATAATACTTTTAAGAATTTAAAAGAGCTTGAAGTAAAATGAAGTTAAATATCTAGAATAGGGGTCTTCAATCTTTTGGCTCTCCTGGGCCACATTGAAAGAATTCTCTTGGGCCACACATAAAATACACTAACAATAGCTAATGAGCTTTTAAAAAAAAAGGTCACCAAAAAATCTCATAATGTTTTAAGAAAGTTTATGAATTTGGGTTAGGCCACATTGAAAGCCGTCCTGGGCCGCATGATCTAAAATGAAACTCATTTTAGCCTTGTCCTCCTGCATTTATTTCAAAGTCTTCATTAAAAAACAAAAACAAAAAAAAACAAACCACAGTCAAGAATCAGAGTAGCACCTTTCCAAATTCTGGGTGAGATACAAAAGAAAATATAAACAGAAGAAATCTAAAAACAAGCCGAGTAAAGAATCCATGAAGTGAGGTGTAATGCAACTTCATCACTTTATTCAAATCTTCAAAATAGTCTTTATTCTACATTTTTAGTATAAAAAAATCCACAAGTTAAGTGCACCACAGTGTAGAGAGAGACATACAACGCTAAACTTCCATAACAGTCAATGGTACAGTCAAATATCACATGTACAGAACACAAAATTTAGATGAACTGAAACTGTACGATAAAATAAAATCCAATTGCCGAAAACAAAAATCAAAATGTTAAGGATCCCTGAAATATTCTTAACCCTAATGAGATTTCACTGGACTCAAGTCATTTTGTAGTCAGGCATTCACAATTATCACCCCATTAATCCAGCTTAAGAATTCTGGAGAGCCATGAGTGGCTACATCAGACACTCAGACAATAAATAACTAATTTTATCTGAAAATTCCCCTTAATTTGGCTCTAAAGTCATCAGACTTGTGAAATGCATTCTCCTCTTTGGCTCCCCCCCCACCCCCCAATTTTAAACAAACTTGTTTATAGTACAGTTTGTTTTGCTACCCTTTGTTCAAACAAGCTCAGTTTTTCTGGCACCAAAGCAAATTTGGGTTTGGTTCATGTATGAAAAGATAGCCTATGAGGAGGGTCCAAAGGCACCCTCCACTTTTGCCTGAGGAGATGCAAAAGCAGAAGTACTGGGGTCTGTGCTCGGGGCACAGAGGGAGTTTCAGAGGATCCTTGTGAAAGACTAGTTAAAAGATGGCAAGCGGGAAGAAGTGCAAGGAGAGAAGGAAATTAGTCTGACTGGCTTTCTGTCCTGCACCATTGATTCAATGGAGATTGGCGGGAAGGAATGGAAGACGAGGGTTGAGGGTAGATATGGGACAAACGATGGAAAGGGAAAGGCAGACCACTAATGCGTTTCATTTATAACCAGTAATATAAATCAAAGACTTAAAGGAGATTAAAGACCAATCAGAATAATTTGGCAACTTTAATTCTTAGGAAGATCAAAGTTCCCTCCAAACCTAATTTGATGTTTTATTACTAAAAGCAAAGACCAGTATGGTACAGTATTACTCCAGAGGAATTAAAGGAAGATCCTTAGGGCTGCTTCACCCACATTCATTTTATGAATGGATACCTCCCCTACCTCAAAATGCTTTAGGGAGGTACTGCTACCATTACATGGTTCCTTAATTAAGTTTGAAAAGTGCCTGAAAGTTTGGGCACCAGAAAGACACCCCAACAACATGTGTCTAAACTGCAACTTCAGGTTAATATGACTAAAGCAGTTACATTGTGAGAAGTGCTGAAGGTATGTGATGTCTTTCCCGGCACAGAGGTGGCCTTGGTTCTTCACCAGATGGTGTAGCCACCATCTGTGCCACCCACGAAGAAGTTTCCCTTCCGCTGAGTTACAAGGACATTGGCTCCCTGCATGACTGCAAGCTGAGCAGCATTGGGAGGGCATCCAGGGGGTGGAGGCTGAAAGGAAAAGACAAGACTGAGTGGGCACAAGGCAGCTGATACAAGAAATAAGACACAGTTGAGACAGGACCTATTAGGAAGATGGCACTGTGCTGACCAACATCTTAAGGAGCTACTTCTGCCACCAATCTGGGTTCTAAAGCAGGTCTGTGAACCCAAAGATACAAACAGCAAAGGGAGCCTACCCCTTATTTAAAGGGTTCCAGCTCCAAGATAAAGCCTATAGATTACCTTCTAAATATTGGGTAGTCCAGACCACAGGCATTTCCAGTGATTTCCTACCCACATTCCAAAAACAGGGATGGGGTGCCAGGTCCCTGGCCCTGTATCACAGCGTTCCTCAATAGTTTTTAAATGACAAGATAACCAAAAGGTTTCACCTAATGACATCATTCCCACCTCATCTCTAACATGGTAAGTAGACAGCCCTCAAGGCCTAGCAAGGACTATTTGGGTTCTAATTCCCATGCATAGGGGAATTATGCAGGAGACATGATTAAAATCCCTACATTCTTTCTAACAGCTACTTAATACAGTTTATGCATTCTACTTTTTTAATCGTCATGGTTCCTAATATAATGCTATGCTGATCGCAAATACTAAGTAAATTCTATGGAATGAATAAGGTATGTTACTACCAAGTTCACAGTACCAAACTGAACTGAAAAAGCAGCAAGCAGGATTCCTAAGACAGGAAAAAAAAGGAATCTGGTTTACACAGACCCCAGTAAATGTACCAGATCCTATTAACCTGCTGCTTTCTGCCTGACTAGTGGATGTCACTGGTTGTACTAATACCAGCAACTATTATCCAGGGATGGTGAAAGGATAAATGTGTAGTCACTTCAGAAAGTTAAAATATACAAGAGCTGATTTTTTTCTAATAAGGTCATACTCACAGGAATGTTGCCAGCAGTAGCCCCAGCTCCAAATCTGGCACCTGCATCATACCCTCCTTCCACCAGCACAGTTGAACCAGGTGGATAGATAGGGCCAACTGGATAATAAGCCATGGGGACTGTGGAACCTAAAGGTCCAACAGCCACAGATTGGGCCATGGGAAGATACAGTGAGGCGCCAGGAAATGCAGCTGACATGGTGGGGACTGTGGCAGCCCCTGGGTGCACAAAGCTCGGACGATAGAGCTAGAAGAGGCAGAAGAAAAGGTAAAATATTACTTTATGACATTCCTACTTCCAATTTCATTCCTGTTTCCTCTTTAATGAGTAAATCCTTAAGCCTCTTTGACTACAATCTATGAGTTATTACACAAGCTGCCTTTCCACTACCCCTCAATATTCTCCTAAATCACTTCCTGCTACAGCTAATATTAGGCTCAAAGAATACAAACTCATCTTAACTTCAGACTGTGCCAAATACCATAAAATAATCAGATAATGCATTCTGAACCAACAGAAACTGATGAACTGTTTAGTATTAGATAATTCATGTGAGCACTCTTGTTTGTGAACAGTAAATAAATATGTGGGGTCAGACTTAGCTAAGGACTGAAAATGTGATCCAAAAGTATTCTCAACCAGTTCGAGTCTAGTAAATGAAGCACCTCTGAGTAGGCAGGTGGAGCATCAGTATAGGGTGGAGCCTGAGGAAGATGCAAGGTCTGAGGGTACACCGGATTCCCAGGAGGTTGCACAGGGTAGGTTGGCTGCGTTGGATATTGACCTAAAAGACAAGGAAAAAATGCATGCTGCCTA
>PVJL010002629.1:0-188044 GCA_004026885.1 Lyroderma lyra
GATGGCTGTGGGTGGGGCGGCGTTCAAGGTGAGGTGCGCGGTGCGCTGGGGGCGGAGACGTTGTGCCGTCCCGGCCGGCTCCGGGGCGGGGGCAGTGGGTGTCGTCTAAAGAGAGCGCCGGCTCCCAGCCGAGCCTGGGACGCCTTCCGGCCCAGGCTCCCCCGCCCTTCCCTCGGGGTTCCCGGCTCTTCCCCACCCCAGTCCCCTCACCCCGGCATTTACCCTAAAGCGTTCAGCCACTTCTGTGAAGAGCCTGGAGTTAAAGTGGGGCGCAGTTAACACCGCAGGGCAAAAACCCCATGATGCCGACGGGGCTTACCCGAACCTCCGTACCCCCTGATTCTGAACGTGTCTCAGCCCACTCCAGGCCTGAAGACCAACAAATGCCCTAGATGAGGGTCCTCCGCTAGGACGGAGGCCGAGCTGTGCCCTTCTGAGTGGAGCGTCGTCCTCGCCCTCATCCTAATTTAGATCCTACACCTGCTCTCCTTTCCTGCTTCCGGAACCCACGCTGGACCCCCCACCTCTCAGACAGCCTGCCTGGCACAGGCCAGATCCTTCCCCCCGACCCAGTGCTACTCTCCTGGGTGTGCCTGTTTTCTCCCGCTCTTACTGTCCGCCTTTCCCTTCTGGAGGAAAGGGCCTTTCCCAGCCTCTGAGCCGCAGTAGATGCCTAGACTGGCTCTTCCATGCCGGTGGCTCTGTGTCTGGTGTCCTGGAACGGGTGTATAACAGCAGTCTTCCCTCAGAAGAAAAAATTAAATGGGGAAAGTCTTAAATCATATACTTTGGGACCATCATTGGCTCTTTAATTTTTAGCAAACATTTACTGAGGAGATAGTATTAAGTGGTTAAGACCAGGAATCAGACCTTGATTTTTAATCTGTGCACTTAAGCAAATGAACTTGGGCAAATGAGCTTTGTTACCTCAGTTTTCTCTTGTCACTGGGTATAATGATAGTATCTATCTCATTAGGTTGTTGTGAGCATTGACAAGTTAGTGCATGTGAAACTCTTAGCTCAGTGTCAGTGCCTGGTAAATCTTAGCTGTTATTCTTAAGGTGCTCTGTAAAAATTCTTATGGTGCATCCGTACTGGGATGCAAACATGAGAACAGTTGTGCTTCCTCAAAAAGTTCAGACAGACCTGTAGGAAAATAATTGCCAAACCATGTGATAAAAACAAGAGAGTTATACATAGGGGACAGAGGTGGGGACAGGAGGAGGGATCAAATGATGTAAGAGAATTGGTCAGGAAAGGCTTTTTGTAGTGGGAGATGAACCAGGTCAAGGTAAGCCAAGAAAGCACTACATATCTCAAACAGCACACTCCAGAAATATAGCTGGAACATAGGAGTGGGTGGGGAAACAGCAAGAGGTGAGCAGGTCAGACTATACAGGACTAAGGGTGTGCTGAGGAGTTTGTGGGGTTTAACCCTGTAGGCCACAAGGAGTCCTCAAGGGGAATTGTTTAAACAGACTTGCATTTTAAGTAGATCACTCAGGAGTGTGGAGTCTGGATACAACCTTAAAAGCAGTGGTTTTTTATTATTTGGGTGTTTTGGGTAAAGGAGAGAGAGTCCCTGAAAATACCTTGAACCAAGATGGGGAACTCGGAGAAGATGTGAGGATACAGGAGAATGACAAGTTCATTTTGGGATATGTTTTGAGTTACTATGGGGTCAGCTGATGGAGATGCTCAGAATATGGTTGAACTTGGGTCTAGAGCAAAGGAGTGAGGCCAGGCCTTCAGATATCTCCACAGCATGAATCAGGAATTCTCCATGCCAATGATGCTCACCTATCTCTAAATATGTCCAGTATATCCTGCCCTAAGGAATTTGTACATACCCAGGAAGCCTCCCTGTCTCCTCCCTGTTTTCCTACATCCTTCCTTACCTGCCCACCTGTAGCCATCCTGAGACCAAACTACTTTACAGTGGGATTGTCCTATTCATTCAGCACTTGGCCTGGACTGCTCTGTGGTGGTGACCTTTTTGGGTATATGCCCAGTCTCCACAGTTAGCACCAGTCAATAAACACTAAGGACTGCACTGGTCCAGCTTCTGGGTGAGGCCCTGGTGTTACAGCAATGAGCCAGTGAGACATACTTGTCCTAGTGGAACTTACAGCTTGGCAAAGCCTGATGTGGAAGAAACAAAATTGAATGTGAAGGCATCTAGACTGCTGAAGAAAATATGGCATGGAGTGTTTGTTTGTTTGTTTGTTTGTTTTTTTGGTCAGGGGAATCAGAGGCTCCTCTGGAGGAAGTCATCTTTTAGGTGGAGCCCTGAATTAACTAGGTGAAGAGGGACATTCTAGGTCGAGGGAACAGTTACATGAATAGGCAGAACGTGTACAGGCCCAGGAAGAGTCTGGTATGTTTGAGACATGGATGGCTGGTGTGTGGCTGGAGTTGGGACAGAGAGATCATCTGGGGCAACAGATCCACCAGAGCCTTGTGGGCCATACTTACTTATTCAACAAATGTTTCTTGGGTATCAAATGTATGCCAGGCAATTTTACTGGGATTACTGTAATGAACAAGCAGATAAGATGTCTTCTATTTAGGGAGATAGACAATAAACAAATACATAAACAAGATGTACAAGTAGGAGAAGAGCTCTCTAGAAGGGTGGTCAGGGAAAGCCTGTCTGTGAGGTGACATTTGCACTGAGGCCTGAAGGATGAGAGAACCTATGTGTAGAGTTAAGGGCATAGCATTTTGGGCAGAGAACAAGTGCAAAGGCCCTGTGGCAGGCATGTTTGAGGAACAAAACTTGGCTGGATCATTATTGTGAGTGGTAAGGAAGAGTGGGGTGAGAGAAGGTGGGAGAAGGGGAGCAGGGCCACACCTTGTAGGGTCATGGAAAGTAAGATATGGTAAATTGTTAAATATAGAAGTAATCAGATTTGTTTTTTAGAGACAGCTTGGGTTGCTGTGTGCAGAATGGACTGTAGGGGGCAAGAGTATAAACAGGAAGACTCGTTTTAGGAGATCGTGACAGAAGTTGGGCAACGGTGGTAGCCTTGAATAGGATAGACATGGCAGTCGTGGAGAAGGATAGACAGATTTTAGAGACAGGGAAGTGGAATGGACAGGTCTAGGCAAGCAAATAAGTGAAGAGGTGAAAGAGGGAGAGGAGTCAAGGCTGAAATCCTGGTTTCCAGATTGAATGACTAGATGGTTGGTAACCATTTTGGGTCTTGAAGTATGAGATGCCTGCAAGATATCACAGAGGATACACAGAAGCCTATACAGGTCTGTAGCTTGGAAGAGTGGTCTCTTTAGATACCACCTTTTGGAATGCTTACCTATGGGTGATAATTTGAGGTTCGTAGAATGACATGAATACCTAGGACAGAATGAGGAGGAGGAGCTGATGTCAGCAGAGTGGACCAAGAAGTCAAGAGACAGAGAGGTACCTACTGGATATAATGATGAACAAACAGATTGGTGATTTTAGTCACCTCAGGGGAGTGGTGGGTGGGAGGTGAGGAAATGGGAGATCATGAGGGGCAATGACCTTTTCAGAAAGTTGGCCAAGAATAGAAGAGGAGTTTGGAGTGAGAGAGAGAACTCTTGAACAGGGCCTGGGTCTTTAGCTTAGTGGTTCCAGGAACTCAGCCAAAGCCTGTGCAGGGAAGGCTGTCTTCCTTTACAGCAAGGTCATTGAGGCCCAGCCCACTTCCCATCAGAGGTCTGGGTGGAGTTAGCCAAGTCACTCCTAACCTAGGGTGAGGCTGAAGACTCAAGGTGGGAGGGTTACCCCAGCTCCCAACGATAAGCCCTTACATGACCAGGGTAAAACCCTGACCCCAGTATTTCATCACCCCCAATTTCCCAAGGCAGTGCACTCTGGAAGAAAAGAATGTATTTGTTTTCTGTCAATCCTTAATGGACAACCCAAGATTAACTGAATTGAGAAAGTGAAAGAGCAGTAGCACAGAACAATGTGCAAGTAGGTTGCCTATGGAAACTTCAGGAAAGGGGATGATTCTAGAAAGGGACTAAGAAGCTGGAGGGGTCTTTCCACATTGAACCTGCTGGGTCACCACTGCCCCACCTTCATTGATTCCAGTGACCAGACAGCAGTCAAACCTTTGTTTTTCACTTTATTGTACAAAAAAAGGGAAAACAAAACTTCCACAGTTGGCCTTGAGCTTAGACAGACACCTCTAAGCCACTCCCTCCCACCTCCCATGATACAAATTCAAGTTGTGGTTGTTGTTGAAACCTACAAAAACACTCCTTAAATATTAGAAAAAAAAGGGGGGGGGGGAGCAGGGATCCTCCCACCCCAGCCGTCCCATCCCAGTGCCAAAATGCACTCAGAGTGACCTCTTACAGCACCAACGCCCCCACCCTCACAACCCTGTTTGCACTGTAAGAACTTTTCAATTTTTAAAACAGGGGGAAGAAAAGCGCCCCATTGAATGTTTTTAAATGAAAACATATCCCACTAAAATACAACACAGGGGCATTCAGACAGGTAATGGGGTTCTTTACAGGGGCTCTCAGGAGGAAACAACCTATGAATCCTTGTGCCTAATTCCAGGATCAGGACGAAGGGGAGTATCTCTCCCTAGCTCCCCCAGGACTTCGTCCAAGGCAAAGCAGATTGTCTGCCTTCCTTTGGGGGTGGGACTCACCTTTCCCACCCCACCTCCTAGGTGGAGTTCCCACTCTTCTCCCATCCTTTGGCTTTCATTTAGAGGGGGAAGGTGGAAAAGCACAGAGCCCCAATTAAATAGGTCACTGACATGATTGAAAAAAACCAATAAAATTTAATCAAAAACAACAAAAAAATTAAACCCAGAAGCAAGGTGGATTGGCTTATTAAGTTTAGGAATCAGGGTACCAAAAATTTGGGGATGGCTGAGAAGGGTTAGAGAAACAGCTGCAAAAGCAGCTTTTATAGACCTCTTCCCCACTGTGTTTGGTAGGGCAGGAAGGGAACAGACCTGAGAAATCAAAGGAAATGGGGAAAGGGGAGCTGGAGGATATGGGGAAAAGGCAGGAGGGAAGGATGGTAAGAGCTTTAACACATCTCTTGAAGCCCAAGTTCTGAGCCTAGGGTGGCCAAGCAGCTCCTCAGATAACCTGGGGAGGCCTTACCCACCCAATAAAAGCTTTAAGGTTCACCTCGTCTGTCCTCCTCCCCACTGACCTGCTGGATATTGGAGACCAGCAAGCAGCTCAGAGTCATATGGCCCTGGTAGAGGGAATCTGGTATTGGAAGCAACAGAGTGGCTTCAGTACACCCCCCAAAATTGAAACAGAGATTAGGCAAAGCAGAGGATGCAGAGAAAGGGGCCACCACGCTGTTCCCACCAGGAGCACTGTCTCCCTGGCCCTCACCAACCTTTTCACCAGATTCACAGACTGATGTGGGCTCCCCCTTCTCTCACACACACACACACCCGCACACACACGCGCGTATTTTTGCACACATCCACAGGTACACCCATGCTATATACAGGACACACACACACACATTTTCCCATACATATCAGGTTTTAAAAAAGTTCCAAACCTACCCCTAAACCCACCCTCTCCCAGAAATGACAACAGAGACGGCAGCCGAGATCGGTAGGAAACGTCTCGTTGACAGCTCAGAGCTTAAAAAAAAAATATATACACATATATAAAAAACACTTCTGCCCCCTCCCCCCATGAGTGGGTCCAGGCAGCTCCTTCCTGCAGGGGGCAGGGGAGAGGGCTATGGGGCAGTGCCTATGCTCTCACAGGCACCCACCCTCCTCTCCCCACATTCCCTGCCTCCAGTTCCAATGTAGGGATCCAGGCAGCAAGCCCCTCTGGGAGTAAGGGGTCCTCCCCAAGCTCCACCTCCCTTGGGTTGGGATGCAGGTGTAGAGGGCCTCACTGAACTCTCTGGGACCCCCACCCCACTCCCAGGTCCATTGTCCATGCCGGAACCGCAAGTGCAGAGGGGTGGGCCGGTCCGGTCCAGTGGTGGCTCAGTCTGATGGTTGCACTCCCTGGAGGGCCCCCAGGGCTGATGTCTCTGAGTCTGCAGAGTCCTGGCTGGCTTGGGCTCCTCCAGCCCCTCCCCCCCCCACCATATTTTGTTTAAAAAAAAAGAAAGGAAGAAAGAAATTGGGGGAGGCAGGGGGCAGAACAAGGGGGAGAAACAAAGGTGGTCATTTGGGGAGGGGCACCCCAGATGGGGCTGAGCCTCAGTTGGAGTCAGAGTCCGAGGAGTCCCCTGAGGAGGAAGAGCTGGAGCTGCTGCCCTCGGACTCATTGTCTTCATCTTCATCATCATCCTCATCATCATCCTCATCCTCATCATCCTCCTCATTCTGGGGGGAGGGGGGACAAAGAACATGCTGTCACCAGGGGTCCTTCGGCAGGGTCCAACCCTCCCCTCGCACCATGCCTGCCTGCCCCACCTCATCCCCGTCCTCGCTCTCATCCTCGCTGCTCGACTCAGAGGAGTCCCCGCCATCCTCAGAGGAGTCCCCATTCTCATCATCTTCTTCCTCTTCATCCTCATCCTCATCATCCTCATCCTCATCGTCCTCCTCCTCCGACTCCTGGGAGGAACAAGGGTGCATCAGTGGTTCTTGCCACTCCAGGCACCATGGACATCTCTCCCAACCCAGTCTGGGAAGGCCTCCTTACCGACTTGGACTGCAGCGCAGTCCGGCTGGACTTTGGGTTCGGGCCTCGCAGCTTTGTCATGCTCTTACGTTTCTGTAGTAGAGGGTGGAAATGCAGACAAACAGAGCAGCCATGAGTTCCAGACGGCGTCTTCCCAATCGCCCCTTACCCATGCCGCCCTGCTCCCAGACTCACATTGGAGATGTATTCTTTATATGCTGCGCGGTCCTGGGGAGAGAGACTCTGGGGGAGAAAGAGGAGAAGGTGAGGGTTGGAACACCATCCAAACTACTGCTGACAAGTGCCAGGCTGTGGGCCGAGCATTTACCACCACCCATCTTTAGCACCCCTGGCCTCCCTATACCTTGGCACTCTGCAGAGAACTCCTGGGATCTGAAAGCCCAACTCTAGTATTTCTGCTTAGGATGCTCAGAATCCTTTCTAGATAAACCTGTCCTCAGACTGCTGATTTTCACATCCCTCCTGTTCTTCTACTCAAACAGAGGCCCCAGAGTCAGGGCCTTCCTCCACTCAGGCCCTGTCCCGGTAGCCTGCCATCATCACTCCCCACCCCAATACTAAGCCTGGAGCCAATGGCAAGGCAGTCTGGGGCTCACCAAACTTCCAGAACACCTAAACCCTGCTACTTTCTCTGGCTGCTTGGCCGACCTGCTTGGGTCGTTAGGGAGGACATTAAGTGACTTTCTCCACTTAATATACAATCCTGGCTGCTCAACCAAGACAGAGGGGGAGCTCAGAGGTGGGTGACCAAGCTAGAATCAAGGAGAGGTCCCTGGGCTCAGCCGGAAGAAAAAGTAAGTCTGATTTGGAGTTTTCTACTTACTAGCTATGTGACCTTGAGCAAGTTACTTAACCTCTCTGAGCCTTGATTTCCTTATCTTTGATGGTAATCATTACCCTGTAGAACTACTGGGGCACCGAATGAAATCATAAATGCAGACCAGCCAGCGTGATGCCTCCCTTTTCCAAGGGTCCGGTCCCCTGTTCTCTCACCTTGACCCAGAGGTCCAGGTGCACTTTGTACTGCTTCTGCTGCTCCTCGGCCAGCTTTTTGTAGTGCTCCTTCTGGCTCTGGGAGATGCGCTGCCAGCGGCTGCCAATCTCCACCATGCGTTCCTTAAGCGGCAGGTGGTTCAGCTCCCCATTGGACAGCAGCTCCTGGGAGAACTTCTGGTAACCGTTCCTGGAGGTGGGGGTGGTGCAGTGAGGGTCAGGATACCAACCACGCAGCCCTCCAGCTTCAAACCTTCCACCTCCAGGTGGGGCTCCAAACTCACATGGGAGGCTTCTTGGGTTCTCCCTGGAACTTCATCTTCTTGGATGAGTTTGCAGCAGCTGGGGGTGCCCGCATCTCACTCAGCTCTCTCTGTGGGGAAACCTGGAAAGGTTACACTCATCCTACCCTCCTCAACATATTCCTACCTCCTGTTCCACGCCACCAGTGCCTCAGCTGGCTCTCCCTTTATGTGCCAAGAAGAACCTGGGATGCAGCTCAGGAACTTCCTAACAGTTTACACCTGTGACAGGCACTGCAGGTTAAAAGTGCTGTCTTAACTGCACTCATGTGACTCGCATCATCACTTCCATTTTACTGATGAGTGACTGAGGCTCAGAGAAGGAAGTTAAGTGACTTGTTCTAGGTCCCACAACCAAGGCCGGGACTTTTCTCACATAGTGGGGAAACCTGTACACCCAGAAGGGAGCTCCCAAGTTTTAAGTGGAGGGAGGTGGCTCCAGCTCCATCTCACCCCACATCTCACTAACCAGCAGTCCCCTTCCCACCTCATATCGCTTTTGGTCTTCAGCTGCCTTCTTAATCCACATCAGCTTCTCTTTCTTCTCCATATTATTCCAGGTCATCTCCATGGCTTTCAATGCCTTCACCCGGTCATTCTGGGGACAGACAGGGAGTCAGCTGTGGGAGGGGTCACCTGGGGCTGGAGAAGGCCTGCGTGAGCAGGCTGCAGAACCACCCCTTTCCCACTCCTTGCTACCTTGAAGCGGGCCAGGTAGTCACCAATGACGCTCTGTTGCCAGATCTCCTCTGCTCTCTTGGGCGACTCAGGCAGCTTGCCCCGGTCCTCACGCTCCCCACCTGGCTTCCTTTCTGACTGTGCCTTGAGCGCCGCCTCACGGGCCTTGTACTTGGCCTGCATAAGGATGACACCAGGCGTCAGCCTCCCGGCCACCCCTAGGGGGCGCGCGTTCCCTATCCAGCAGTCGAAGGCTACCCATCCCACCACAGGCACCATAAGGGTGGGACAAGCAGAGGCGTGGGCTGGTGCAGATGTCTCCAGCCTGAGGCTCAGCCCCACCCAACGGCGCTGCTCCCCAGAGAGCCAACAGCCCTCAGCTGACAGCTTCCCGCCTTCCGGCCTGCTGGGCTCCCAGTCCCACCATCTGAGCCCAGGCACATGTGTGGCTCACACAGGGCAGGGGTGAGGAAGTGCAGCCAGCCCCTGGGGAAGAAGCAGCCCACACTCAGCTGCCCTGGCAGCCCCTCTGGCCTAGCCGGCCTGACCTTCTTCTTCTCTGATAAGTCGTTCCACATGCGGGCCAGCAGGCGGGTCAGCTCGCTCTCTGAGAGCTCTGGCCGTTCTTCCTGCAGCTGCCGCCGCTTCTCCTCAGAGAAAATGAACATGGCCGACACGGGCCTCTTGGGCTTCTCTGAGCCACCCTGTGGATGCGCAAAGAGTGGTCCACAGGGTGTTGAGGAGGAACCCGTTTTCCCCGCCCCCAGCTGCTCAGTGGTGCCTCTGCCCACCTTGCTCCCTTCCTGGGAGGGCTTCTTGGAGGCTGGACTGGTGGCTTGCTTCTTATTGATGTTCAACATCTTCTCCTCTCCCAAGACCCGCTGCTGCTCCTCCTCAGGCAGGCTCTGGCCCGGGAAGAAGAGGTGCCCAGTTCAGTTAGCTCCCAGGTTGTCCTGAAGGCCTTGCCCACCAATCCCCAGGTCTCTCTCTGCCTACTGCCTCACCCACTCACCTCTAGAAAACGGAGTAGTTCCACCTCGTAGTCTTTCTTTTTCTGGGGAAGAAAGGAGTCCGGGTCATTCTGGGTCACTGGAGACCCTCCAGTGCTTGGGGGATAGGAGACCTTAGGAAGCCATCCAGAGCCTGGATGGGGGCCTGGTCTTATCCATAAATGGTAAGCATGAGGCCTGACATTCTCTCTTGCTCTGCCCAGATGCTAAACCCAGCACAATACCAAGTTTGAAACATGTGCCCAAGGGGTCAGACCTCATGCTTCAAACCCCCAAGGGTCTCCAGTTCTCCCTCTACAGAGATGGTTCCCACCACAGCTCACCTGGTCACACTTCTTATGGTAGGCATCCTTCTCCTTTTGGGAAAGCAGCTTCCACTGCTGACTACATAGCACCATGCGCTCTGTGCTGGGCACATCCTTCATGTTGGCCATCAGCTCTGCACAGTATAGCGAGTAGCTATTCCTATCAGAACCACAGCAAGAAAGGAGCATCCCCATGAGTGTTAGGGTGGCCAAGGGCAGCAGGCCTCAATTCCAGAGCTTGGGCCTAGCTGCCCATTTGGCCCACTCGCCCATTCACCCACCCACCCCAGGGCAGCGCTCACGGAGGTGGCTTGGTGGGTCGCCCATCAAACTTGTCCTTGAGCTGGCGTTCAGCCTTGGTGAGGGTGGACTTGGTGATGCCCTCCTCACTGATGTTGAGCTCAGGGTGCTTCTGGATATAGTCACGCATAATCTCCTGCAGAGTGAGGTGGGGGGATGGAGGGCAACGGGGTGTGGGGTTAGCCGGGGCTGGGGAGGGGGGAGAGCCGCTGGGGAGGGGAGGCAGGGAGCAAAGCTGGGGGGTGGCCGTGTGTCTGCTGTGTCACACGCGTAGTGGTGCCCTGCCCTGCCCTGCCCTAGCCTGCGATCTCATGGGAGTGGGGAGGAGAAGGGGCAGAGGCGAGGGGCCCAGAAGGCCCCTCCCTCAATGGAAGGATGGGGAGTGACTGCCTCCCGCGGAGTGCGGAGGCCAGAGTCAAGAGGGCAGAGGCTCGTGAAGAGCCGGATGGGGAGGAGCGCAGCGGAAGCCTAACCTCGTACTCCTTCCGCTGCTCCAGGGCCTTATGAATCCATTTCAGCCTCTTTTTGTCCGAGAGCTGAGACCACTGCTTCCCCAGGGAGTCCTTCACCTCCTTCGTAGTGGCCTGCAAACCAAAAGCCGTCAGACACACACAGGCAGCCAGGGGCAGGGGGAAGGGAGGAGGGTGGGGGGCACAGAGGCCCCGCCCCCTCAGGCCACAGGAGGTCACAGGAGTGTCCCCCACAGGCCAGGAGGGGAAGGCAGAGAGGCGGGGGTTCTGCCTGAGTGCAAGGGGACAGGCTCACACGCACGCACACACTCACTTGCACGCCAGCTGGCCCAGGCCCTGTCCATGCAGCCCACCCCTGGGGAGGGGCCTCCTCTCCTGCTCCCCTGCACCCTGCCCAGCCGACCTGGCGCGGCTCCCCCCTTGCCACCGCCGTGTGCCCTCTGTCCCCACCCCTTGGCCGGACACTCACATCTGGCCGCACTTTGAGATACACCTTCTTCTCATGGGTGTACCACAGCTGCTGGGGGGTTTTGGGCTTCTCAGGGATGTCCGACTTCTTGGCATTCTGGATTAGGTCAGGGTGATCCTCCCTAGCCAGGGTGTGGGGAGCAACAATCAGCGAGTAGAGGGAGATCCTGCCAGGGCAGAGTGAGCTAGCTGCCCCACCCACCAAGGCTCCTAGGCCTCTCAACTGGGGACTTATGGGACATTGGCTACCTGTCCCTGCCCTTGAGCATGACCCACTGGGGTCTACATGTGACCCATCCATCTTCCATGCCTCACAGATGGCAAGCTCAAGGCTCTGGTCAGTGTTACCCTATCCTGCCATACCCAGTGCCATGTGGCCCTCCTCTGGGCTCCACTGCCTTACCTGAATCGGGCCAGGTTTCTCTCGAACTCCTGTTTCTCCCTCTGGAAGTCCTGAATATATTTCATCTGGGGGGGAGGAGGGGATGGGGTCATCCACAACCCAAGGCCTGACCTACAGAAGCACTCAGTCCTCCTTGCTAACTACGTTGCCTCCCAGCTGGTGATGTGGACAAATGGAGGATGGCATGAACAGGCAGGGCATGCCTGCCTGTTTTCCAGTGGGTTGAGGGTCGTACTCAAAAGTAGCCCAGACTAGTGGGAGCTACAGGGGTCGCCCAGAACATATCCTACATCCTATTTCCTCCTTAAGAGGGAAAGGGTCCCAAAGGGATCACACGGCATTACCCAGTCACACACTAAGCAGTGACAGGGCTGGGACTTCCCCCAAACCTACACCACTACCTTTCCCAAACACTTTAAAGCTCCCACAATGAGGAGTCAGGAGAAGGTGTAGACCTTGCACCTGCCGCTCCCTCCTCCCATGTCTACGGCAGCTGGTATTGGTCAGCCCCCCTCAGAAGTGGCCCTGTGGCTGAGTCCTGCTTCCAAAGTACAGGGGAGAGTGAGTTGAAGGGAACTCAGAATTAATTCTTACAACGCAAATCACACCCTAATAGATCCATCTCTTCCCCCATCCACCACCTCTGGGTCCCTGGTTATCCTCCATAATTCTGACACCATCCCCCTTCCCTCCTCAGCCATTGCTTTGCCTTTGCCACTTGGCTTCCATGCCTTCTCCTCCATCTCTTCCATTAGCCTGGCCCTCCTTTCCCACCATCACATGACTCCTCCCTGCATCTTTCCTACCGCCCTACACTCCTCACTCTACTGCCTTTCCAATCTCTTCTTCCCCTTCCTCATCTACCTCCTATCCTCGTTCCCACTCAGTGTCCTTCTCTTCTTTCTCCTTGCTTTTCCCAGATTCATAAGAGTCAGCACTGGAAGGGGCCAGGGGCTCATGGTGATTGAGCCCAACCCCTGTCTCTCACAGAAGAGGTACTGGGTACAGGCAGAGAGAGAGGCAGCTCCTCTTTCCTAAGGTTCCCACAGAAAACTGGGAGCAGAGACCAGCCTGCTCTGCCCCAATCTCAACCCTCCTCACACACAACAGCAGCTTTTCAACCTGGAAGGCACCACATAGATCAGGCTCAGCCTCCACACCTCAGGTAAGAGCAGGCCTGGAGAAGCAAAGCGACTTACCCAAGGTAACAGACACAGCGATTCAGTGGGAGCCGGGAGAACAGGCCCAAGTCTCATGTCCCCAAGGCCAGCACCCTGTCCACTCTACCACAGTTTCTTCTGTCCCTCCCTGGTCTTCAGACCCTCTACCTCTCCCTCCCATCCTGTGAATGCCAGGTGTCACGTATACAGTCAGTTCTGCAATATCCCACCAGAGGGTTAAGAACAGCTCCAGCAATTCGTATTCCTGCTTGGCTCAGGTACCAGTTGCAGAGGGCTGGTTTTACTCAGTCAAGTTTGCTCCTTTTTTGGGTCCAGAACCAAGGGCATGGGAGCTCACAGCCAGGGTGCACAAACCAGGCAAAAAGCTACTCACAGTGTGGTGGCCGGTGCTACCTCCTAAGAGCTGGCTGTGAACAACTGTTGTCTCGTTTCTCCTGCTGCCTCTCACCACCTCTCCCCCTGGCTCCATCTTTGCATTTACCATCTCTTCTCTGTGTCCATCTCTCTCCCCATTCATCTCACTTGTGTCCCAGCTGCTGGCTCCTCCAGTGCTTTGCTGCCTGTCTCTTTGACAGACCGCTTGACCTCAGTATGCTTGTGTCCACCCCTGCCTGGAAGACTGAAGCAATCTCTGCTCAAGGTCAACAGCCCTAGGTGATCTGGGATAGCATGAGGCCACGAGGGACAATGCGTGTCCTTGGGGAAACATGCATGCATGGGGAAGGAAGACCATCTAACATGCAGATGTAGGAGTGAGAAGAACAGTAGATAGATTAAACCCAAGTACTGCTCTAGTATCATTAGTTATGTGACCTGGGATAATAAGTCTCCTGTACCCCAGTTCCTTGCCCACAAAACCAGGATAATCTATTCTCTTGGGGTTGCCTTTATGAGGATACTGCAAGCATCAAACAAGACCATGTCAGAGAGAAAAAAAACTGCTATGAAGGTGAAACAGTGAAGATGGGCGGGCAGGGCTGTATGAAAGAACGCTGTGGACTGTGGCTGGTGTGACTGCCTGCTGAATCCTGCGTTATACCTACACAGTGCCCACACATGGTAGTGTGTGGTCCTGGGAGGGGGTGATCAGGTGTGGCTGCCCAAGACCCTACTCTGCTCTGCTGATCCATCCAAGTCCCTGATGCCAAGTCCTTCTGTCTAAGCCCCACCCCATCCCCAACAGCTGACTTACACCATACCAGCTGCTACCAGCCTTTTCCCTCCCCCAACCTTAGCCCCCCTCCCCCCACCTTCTTCTTCTCCGGCAGCTCCTTATATTTCTTGGACAGAATCTTGGTAAGATCCAGGTTGCTCATCTCAGGGTGAAGTTTCGCATACTTGGCCCGCTTCTCCATGAAGAAGCGGAAATAAGGGGTCAGGGGCTTCTTTGGGAAGTCCGGGTGTTTCTAGAAGGAGGAACAAGGACATAGTGAAGGTCAGATACCATCCATTCTTTGGACCATTCCTCTCCCACCCCTCATGCTCCTCTTCTTGGAAACTCACCTTGAGTTTTTTGCCTTTGTAAGGATTTTTAACATGTTCCTGAGCATCGAGGATCAATTCTGTCAACGTACGGAACTTCCTCACCTGGAGGAAGAAGGGAGGTGAGTGGAAGGGGAAGTTCAGAAAAGAGGACGCTACCTAGTGTCCTGTTTTTCAATGGGACTTTTCTACTTTCTACTACACTAAATTTATCAAAAGAAAAGGGTCAGAGGCCAACAGCCACACTACTCAGGCAGCCCAACACCTGGGCTGTGGGCCCATGCTTACTGCAGAGGTGCAGGCAGTTAGTACACACCAAAGGACAGTAACAAGGTGACCACCTGACCTCGATGTGGTTGTCCAATGTCAGCACCTCATTCAATTCCCAGGACAGCTCAGGCAACAGAAGCTCTAAGATGGTTAAGTATTCAAGGCCACACAGCTACAAAGTGGCAGAACTGAGAACTCTAGGCCAGTGCTATCAACCGTGCCACCTCCCAAAACGTACACGGGCAACCACATGAGCACCTTGCTTGGTCTTTTTCCTTCCTGTTTATTGAATTGTTTCACATTCCCCATCAAGAAGGTTGAGGCAGGGGTCCATACAAAAGTATGTTCGTATGTGTCAGGAAAGGGGGTGAGCAGTTACCTCGTTAGAAATTTCCACCCATTTGAGTTTGCACATGTCTCCAGAAAAGTCTTTAAATGCTACTTTTTCCCAGTCCATATGTGACTCAGTGGTTTTGAACTTGGAGCTGTCATTAGATGGAAGGTTGTTCTTCATGCATTCCAGCAAAGTCAGCATGTCTTCCTGGGACCAGCGATCTGGGTAAAGGTAAAAAAAGCAATCGTACCTGGCTCGTACCTCATTTGTCCCCCATTCCTTATGTGCTCTTCCTCCCCATTCCCAGTCCCTGGTTACCACCCTTCTGAAGAAAGACAAAATATGGTCTAACCCTAAGGAAAAACTGTGGCCATATGGATGAGAGCAGGGACTCTAGTCCCAACAGCCTCATACCTAGAAAGCCAGACCTGAACTCAAGTTTGGCTTACTTCAAAGCTATTATCATTTCTAACATGCTAGGCTGTCACAAGGTACTATTTATTGTAGGGAAGGGGAAGAAATGACGCTATTCTAATTTGGGGCCCTGTGGGAGAACAGCAATCTCATCAGAGAGGGGATGGGAAGCAAGGAGGCAACATTTCTAAATGTGTGGCCAAGTTCAAGTCCAAATTCTAGGTGGTTATCCTAAGTGTTCAATGAGGATGGGCTGTAGGCAGTAATGAGAACCCATGCAGTTGTTTCTCTATAGGACATCTGGAAACTAACATCAGAGACATGGATATTCCACCACCACCCTCTCTCTCAGCCTCTCAAGGAAGCCCAAAGAAAATTTGGGGCAAGAAAAATGGAATGGAAATAGTTCTTCCATTTCCATAATCAGTAGCTGTGAGGCAAGGCAGGCAGGCAAAGGCTTTCAGGAGCCTGCTCTAGGGAGACCCCAGAATTCTGAGCTGTCGTCTCAGCACAACTTCCTAAGCAGGCAAAAAAAAGGAGGTCTGTACCAGCTACTTCCAGCCACTGAAATGCAGCTGCAGTGAGACCTCTCTGGAGGATGGCTATTCTGGAAGGTGAGCTGGGAAAACAGCTATTCAAGGCTAAGGGTCAAAAGGGCTCCTCATTTCCATTTACATCTGGCAACCTGGGCCAGGGTTTCTGTAGGACAGGTCACATAAACTCAATCCTCTCTCCTCTCAATGTCCCACAGATGCTCAACTTCATCCTACCCCCACATACACTGGATCCCTACTGGGTGGGGTACCGTCTAGTTATGCACATAAGGCCTTTGGCTTGGGGGTCTCAAACCACCAAAACACCCTTTCTCTCCAACTACCTTACCAAAACCCTTGTCCTCTTAGTAACAATGAAAGTCCCTGAAAATCCTTCCCAATTCCTTTCTTTTCGTCCTTCCTCCACATTCCCCATCCTTCCTCCCATTTCAGGACACAGGGAGGACACACTATAGGATGAATGCGAACCCCAGAAAGAATGCTTGCAGGGGCCCCTCACTCTCTAATGGGGGACTGGAGTGTGAAAAATACAAGGTTTAATGATTTGGATTTAGTCAAACCTCCAGTGTGAGGGATGCCTGACTTTAATAGACACCCTGCTCCCCTCTCAATTCAGAGAATACAGAAAACCTTTAGGAGGGGAGTGGGGCCCTGCAGACAGCCATGTAGAAAAAAAGAATTGAAGTTAAAGAGGGCTGAGGGTAGCGGCTCCTACCTTGGCCTTTGGGGGCGGCCATTTCCAGGTCTGTGGGGCAGTCGGCTTCTCCGTTCATTCTCCAGCCGTCCAGCCGCCTCCTTGGTCGTGCTGGCCGGGCAACCTGGGTTCAAAGCCACCTCACCCTTTAGAAGAGATACCAGTCTCTACTCAGGCGGGCAGAGGTTAGGGATTTTCTATTCCTCCCTCCCCCGGAGGGGGGGCACAAGTCCCCACTCTCAGAGAGACCCTGCCAGGACCCTAGTGGACTTAAATGGGTGGGTGGGTGTGGGAGTGCGCTCCTTCTCTTCCTCCTAGCCCTCTCCCCCCAGCCCCAGCAGCCCGGCTTGGCAGCGTGCGCCCTCCCCTGCCCACGCGAGAGACTGCTTCCAGCTCCCTCGTGCAGCTAGCGCCCTCCCTCCGCCCCCCCCCCCCCCCCCCCCCAAAAAAAAAAAAAAAAAAAAAAAAAAAAAAAAAAAACCAAAAAAAAAAAACTCCTCCTTCTCTGTGCGCCCGCCCCGGGGAGGCCCCAGGCTGGAGGGCGGGGGAGGAGGAAGGGCGGGTAAAGGGCGCGCGCGGCCGCGGAAGCGGGCACGCGCTGCAGTCTCCTCCTCCCGCCTCCCCCCGGCCCGTTCCCCCCGCCTCCGCAACCCGGCGGGGACCCGGACGCAGCGCAGCCGCCGCCGGCCCGGGAGTTCAGCGGCCGCACCGCCCCCGGGGACCGGATCCGGATTCCCGCCGCCCCCATCGGGCTCCCGACGCCGTCCCCGCCCGCCTGGGTGGGCGAGCAGCCGGAGAGAAGCGGCCTAGGCTGCTCCCCGCCCCCGAGCCACCCACCTCGGCCAGAGGCGCCGCCACCACCCAGCCACTCCGACGCGCACGGAGGAACCCGGCGTAGAGGCGCAACCACGGCGGGAACCACCGCCTCCACCCCCGAGCTTGCGGCCCAGCCCCGCCGGCGCCCCCGCCCCGGCCTCCGGGGAGCGGAGCCAAGGAGAGGGCGGGAGGACGGCGGCCCGGAGGCGGGGGCGCAGCGCTCACCGGCCCCGCCGCCCCCTCCGGCGGCCGTCGAGAACTGCGCCTGCCGGCTCGGAGAAGCGCGGGCTTCTGTGGCCGAGGTTCAGCTTGGGCCTCGCTTCCTGCCCTCCCCTCCCCCGGCTCTCGGCGTCCTCTCCAGTGCCCTGGTCCTGGCTCCCTCGCCCAGTTCCCTGCCCGTAGGTCGACCCGGGTTCTCTCCGGGCGTCCACTGCACCCGCGGTTTGCTCCCTACCTCCCGGCCCCGGCGCGCGTCCCAAGCCGCCTCGGTTACCCGGCGCAGCGCGGCCTCCGGGCTTCCCGCTCCGGCGGCTCCCTCCCCGGCTCTGAGCGGCGGCGCCCTCCCCCGCTCGGCCGGGCACAGCCGCAGCTCCCTCCCGCGGCGGCAGCGGCTCCTCCTCCAGGCGCGGCGGCGGCGGCGGCGCTGGGGCGGCGGCTGCTGCTGCTGCTGCTGTGGCGGCGGCCGCTGTGGCTGCTGCCTGCTGCTCCTCGCGGCGAAAAGCACAAAGCACAGCGCCCTCCGCCTGCAGGCAGCCCGCCCGCCGCCCGCCCGCCGGCCCCGGCCTCAGCTCGCACACCCCCCGCCGCCGCCGCAGCCTCCGCCGCCGGAGCGGGGAGGAGGAGGGAGGAGGAGGAGCGGGGGGGTGGGAGAAGCGGGGCAGCGAGCGCGTCCTTCCCCGTGGAGCGCACACCGACCCCCGGGGAGCGAGCGCCAGCCCGCCCGCCTCGCCGGCTCCGCTCCCTCCCACAGCCTGCCCGGGCGGGCTCCGCGGGGGGCAGCTGGGAGGAGGGGCGGGAGCTGGGGGGACCCGGGCGGCCGAGGCGGAGGGAAGGAAGAAGGGGAGGGGGGTGGTGGTGGTGGTGGCGGCAGCGGCGGCGGCTGCTGCCGCCGAGGAGGGGGGGGCCGGGGCAGGGAGACACGCAGCCGCCCGGATGGCGGCGGGGTCGGAGCCGAGGCGGGCGGGCGCCGAGAGCGACCTCGCCAGACCCGCGGGGGAACTAGCAGGCTCGACCGGCGCGGGAGGGAGGGCGCGAGGCGCGGCCGCGGAGAGGGTGCCCGGAGGGCCCCCGGGCGGTTGGGGAGGCTCGGGGTACTACCCATAGCCCCGCTCCGGAGCTCTCCCCTAAGTCCTTCCAGTTCAGATGCGAGCTTCCATGCCAGCCCTCGCGCGCTCCCTTCTCTTGCCTTCCGGAGCGGGCGGTTCGTGCCCACCCTCATCCCTGGAGCGTGGCCACCGGCTTGGGGAGCACGCACGCGGATCGCGGCCCCAGACTTCGGCGCCTACCTCGCGGTCCCCTCGCTGCCCAGCAGCACACATACCAAACTTAAAAATAAATTTACCCCTACAAAATGCTCTCCCTGCAAATTAAAAAACAAACAAAAAACCCAAACCATTGCTTAACACCCCGGCAAGGGCGAGGGGGTGACGGGCTCCGACGGAGGAGCCTCTTTGGGAGCCGGTTCAATCCAGCCCGGCATGGCTCCCCAGGCCTGTCCGGGCACATGGAGATCGGCACCACCGCCACTCGCAACAACCCCTTTCCCCCGAAATCCGCGGCGCCGGTGCTCACTTACCGAGCGTGTGAATGGGAACGCGGGCCAGGGGCGCCTAGGATTGCGGCGGGCCGAAAAGCAGAGCCGCAGCTCCGCCGCAGCCGACACCGGGGCAGTGAGTCGCCAGACAAAGCCCGAGATGGCGAAGCGGAGCGACGGCTAATGGCGAGCGCCGCGCTCCGCCCGCCCCGCTCCGCCCGCCCGCCCG
This sequence comes from Lyroderma lyra, assembly GCA_004026885.1. Taxonomy (NCBI): domain Eukaryota; kingdom Metazoa; phylum Chordata; class Mammalia; order Chiroptera; family Megadermatidae; genus Lyroderma; species Lyroderma lyra. The sequence continues at coordinate 19,305 of PVJL010002629.1, forward strand.
CCCGCCTCGGCGCAGCGCGGCGCCGCTCCGAGCGCTAGCCCGTCAGAGCCGCCTCGGCGCCGCCGCCTCCCGGGCCACCACGGCCTCTCCTGGCCCCTCCGCCTCCTCCGGGCGGCTCAGCCTCACCCTTCCCCTCCCACCGCTCTGGGAGCTGCACGAAAATAAAGAAAAAGAAAAATGCTTTTCTTTTCTTTTTTTTTCTATTTGGCAGAGCGGGCGTGTTGAGACTTTTGGGTCTTTTGCCCCCAGCTCGCACTCACCTGCGGAGCCGCTGGGAGGGCTGGGGGTGGGGGCTCGCGGGGCTGGAGCCGGCGAGCGCGGGTTGAAAGCTAGCCAAGCTCTGCAGCGCCCGACCCGGGCGTGTACGCCGCCGCCAGTCCCCGCAGAGAAATCGTCCTCCTACCCCCGCCTCCATCGCTCTGCGTTTCTCTTCCAATCAGCCGGTCGCTTGGTGGCTCCTCCATTCTCCGGCCAAGCCCGCTGCCTAAAGCGAGCTCCACTTCTTCGTCTGCTCGCCCGGCTCCTCGCTCCCCTGCCGGGGCCGGCGAGGCGACGTGGGGCCGGAGGGGGATTTGCGAGGGAACCTGCCTGCTTCCCGCTCCCATTGCTCCCTCCCCGCCGCCTCCTGCTACTCTCCTGCGTCTTTCCAACTCTCCCTGTCGCCACTGGTGTGTGTCTGAATGTGTGCGCGGTTTTTGTTTTTTTTTTTTATTGCTCTTTGCTTTTGCAACCCTGAAGTCAAAGCGGGGGGGGGGGAGAGATAAAGGAGGGGGTTGTTACAAAAAGAAAAAAGGGGGGCAAGAGAAAAGCTCTTAGATTTGCAGCACATTGAAAAACCGGGGGAGCACCCCGCCTCGTTCGATCTCAGTGCCCCGCGAGGGCCTTCCGGGTGTTAGAGCGAGCCTCTCGTGGTTCTCAATGCCCCTCACCTCCGCTGGGTTTAGGATCCGAGAGTCCAAGCAAAAAGTTCTCCCCCTGGGCTGTAGCAAGGGGTGTCAGGGTGGGAGTTGGGGGGAATTCTCAAGAAGCGGCAGCCATCCCTCACACCCTGGCTTCGGTAGCTGGGCCGGGGTGGGGGTGGAGAGCAAAATACCGGTGGGTTTTCGGAAGGGGCTTCCTGGGAGAAGTCGGAGCCTGGAGACCGCGCTTCGCGCATCTCCCCCTCGGTCTCTGCCTCCTATCCCCTGCCAGCTCCCCCTTTAATTCCCCCCCCCCTCCTTTAATCTAATTTCTTCCAACTCCACCTTTGTTGTTAACCGGCGTCACGCCGGGATCAGCCAATCCCCGCCACGCAATCAGCTTGTCAAAAAGGCTCGGCCAGCCCTGGGAAAGCAGGCCGCGGGCGCTGCCCCCCCTCCCCGGCTCCTGCCAGCGTCAGGGAGCCGTGAGGGGAGCCTGACACCCGGGGCCTCTCCGGAACCGCAGCGGGGCAGCCCCCGCATAGGCCTCCCGCAGTCCAGCATCCTGCGGCCTGGGGATCGAAAGGCCTAGGCGGGGACCACGATCCACCCTCCCACTGCCGTCGGCTGTAGTTGTTTGTCTCTGCTTCCGTTCCTTAGAGGAAGGTTTATCAGGATGCAGAGAGCCAGAAGACAGTCTGAAAAACGCTTCCAAACAGGCATGCCTATGGTTTGGGCCACCGCTCCCCGGCAGCGCCATTGCGCCTGTTCCCAGGCTGCCAGCTGGGTCACCAAGCCCCTTTGGACTCTCCCCTGGCACACAGCCTTCTCCATCCTCACACAACGAACTGCCTCGCTGTTGCTGTAATTCCTCTTGTCTCCTGGGAGAAATGAGATTCCTTTCCCAGGACTTTCACAGCCCACATCTGCCACGTTGCACAAACAGGGAGGAAAACCCTATAAAGATCTGGTGTGTCCGGATTGTTTAGTAGGCAGGACCTGTGGGAGAAGCCTATTTACCTTAATGCTAATGTAGCTGAAACTTCAGGGCCCATCCTTTGCAGGGTTCGTCCAAGGCTCTGTACTTAATTTTGATTTATCTTTCCATACTTTTGTTAAAAACTCTCCCACCCCCAAACTTTTACCAGTTTGAGCACCAGAAACTCTGTGGAACATACACAGAGTATTTTGTGTAAGATCAAGCCATCCCACAGAGACTGACTTTCTTGTTTTGACCGGGAAACAGCAAAAGATTTGGAATCGGGAAACAGCAAAAGATTTGGAATCAAAAGTGTCAACTTCCCAGCATCTCAGCTTTCTCACCTTGTTAACAGTGTGTGAATTTGACCAAGTCTCTTAACCTCACCTGATCCCAGTTTCCTTATGTATAAAATTAGAATAGCAATCCTGTGTTCTCTGCCTTCCTCACCAGGGTTGGAGAGTCAGGCAAGAAGATACATATAAAACTGTAAATTACTCCACAATGTCACTTGCCACAATTACAGTGGGAGAAACTTAGACCCCAGGAAAGTTCCAAGTCTTCCACAAGCAGATCTGGAGTCCAGGTGTCCTGGCTCCTGGCCCTGAACTTCTTGGCCAGGCCAAAGGGCCTTTCGGTAAAGTGCTTTGGAATAAAACAGGATGAACATGAATCATAAGAATGATTATTATTGATTTTTCATTCCTTGGGCAGCAAAATTCATGGCTGGCACTCTTCCCACTTGGAAACTGATTTCTTGTTTTACATTTATTGTGTCTCTGGTAAGGTCAGGAGCCTAGGGCTTGGGGCCAGAGCATGAGGGAATCTGACCTTGGTCCTTTTCTTTGCCTCCTCTTCCAACTCATCCTTCCCTCCCTTCCAGTTTTCTGCCCTGTGCCTTGGAGCAAAGCCTCAGCATTCCACAACCCCAGCCCAGGCTGGTGACAAGGCATAATCCTAGCTACAAGCTTTCCACTTGGCCTCAGCCCTTCCCTGGGTTGCCAGTATTCTAGCACCAGCTCATATAAAAACCCCAGTGTGCCTGGAATGCATTAACCAAAATGTGGTACTTTGATTCCAGTGTAGGTGGAGTAATTTTAGATGGTGTACAGATAAATGTTATTTTCAAAGTTATATATTTTAATATGCTTTGGAAATTTGTTTTTTAATTTTTATTTAAGATAGTGACATAAAAACTTCTTTCTCTTTTTTGGGGAGGGTGGAGCTACTAGTCCTTATTTGTTTTTATTCTTTTTAATTGAGGTAGAACTTACAGATAATAAAGTTTACACATCTTAAGCGTACAGCTTGATGAATTTTTACATATATATACATAGTATACATGTTATATATGTGTCTACATATATACAGAGGGTGCCAAAAAATGTATATACATTTTAAGAAAGAAAAAAACTGTATTAAAACTGTAATACTCGGAGTTCCCTGATGGTGTAGTGGCTTAAGGCTTCGGCGCTGGCACTGTCAGCGCTGCGGCCTGGGTTCGATTCCCAGCCAGGGGACTACCACATACCAAAAAGAAAAAAAAAAAAAAAAAAGCAAGAAAGAAAAAACAACAACATCATTAAAAAAAATAAAATAAAATTGTAATACTCGATATATACCGATAACAAAAGATGAATGTAAGTCACATTTGACTTCTGCAATTATAAGAAGTGCTCAGGGAGTTCCCTGATGGTGTAGTGGCTTAAGGCTTCCACGCTACGGCCTGGGTTCGATTCCCGGTCAGGGAACTACCCACATACCAAAAAGAAAAAAAAAAAAAAAAAAAAAAAAGAAATGCTCAAAGTAGTTATCATCAGCATTTATCTAATACATAGATAACATCTCTTAAAATGTGTATGCATTTTTTTGGCATCGCAGTATACATATACATATCACGTAACCACCACCCAGACCAAGATGTTGAATGTTTTTAGCATTAGCAAGCTCACTCAAAGTCAATATTCTCCTCCAAATAGATCTCTATTGCCATAAATAAGGTTAGCTTGTTTTGGAGTTCATGTACATGGAATCATATAGTATGTACTCTTTTACATCTGATCTCTAACTCAACATTATGCATGAGAATAATTTATAATGTTACATGTAGTTCGTTCCTTTTCACTGCCATGAGGTATTCTGTTGTATAAATATACCACAATTTATCCTTTGTATTTCTAAAGGGTATTTGAGTTGCTTCCAGGGATTTTTTGGATTTGTTTTTTTTTTTTTTTGGGGGGGGGGTGGCTAGTTCCATGGCTGGGAATTGAACCTAGGCCGTGGTGTTGAAAGCATCGAAGCCTAACCACTGCACCACCAGGGAACCCCCTACTTCCAGTTTTTGACTTTATGAAGCTACTTCAAACATTCTTATGCATACTTTTTGGTATATACAATTATATGCATTCATTCCTCCTGGGTATATTTACAAGGGTGGAATTCTTGGACTAGGGTATAAATATATTAGACATTAATAGATATTGCCAGTGTTTTTGGATTTTGGCCATTAGAATAAGTGAGTAATTATATCTCAGGTTTCTTTTTTTTCATTGTTTTAATTTGCAAATATTTTTTCTCAGTCTGTGGCTTGTCTTCTCATTCTCTTGTTACTGTCTTTCATGCAGCAGAAGTTTTTTCTTTTAATAAAGTCCTATTCATCAGTTATAGCTTTCATAATTTTGGTGTCGTATCTAAAAAGTCATCACCACACCCAAAGTCACCTAGGTTTTCTCCTATGTTATCCTCTTAAGACTTTTATAATTTTGTGGGGGTTTTGTTTTTGTTTTTGTTTTTTTGCTTTTTGGTATGTTGGTAGCCCCCTGGCTGGGAATCGAACCCAGGCCGCAGCACTGACAGCGCCACTGCTGAAGCCTTAAGCCGCTACACCATCAGGGAACTCCTAAGACTTTTATAATTTTGTGATTTACATTTAGGTCTGTGATCCATTTTGTATCAGTTTTATTTTTGTGAAGGGTGTAAGGTCTGTGTTCAGATTTTCTTTTTTTGCATGAGAATGTCCAGTTGTTCCAGCACCATTTGTTGAAAAAACTGTCTTGCTCCATTGTATTGTCTTTGCTCTTTTGTTGAAATTAGTTGGCTATATTAATGTGAGTCTATTTCTGGATTCTCTATTATGTTTTATTAATCTATTTGTTCATTCTTTTGCTAATACCACACTGTCTTGATTACTGTAGTTTAATGTATATTTTGAAGTTGAGTAGTGTCAGTCCTCCAACTTTGTACTTCTTTAATATTGTGTTGGCTATTCTGGGTCTGCCACTCCATAATAAACTTATGAATCAGTTTGTTGATATAAAAATACTTGACGGGATTTTGATTGGAATGGCTTTGAATCCATAGATGAAAATGGCAAGAACTGGTATCTTGACAATATTGAATTTTCCTATCAATGAACATGGAAATCTCTGCATTTATTTAGCTCATCTTTGATATCTTTCATCAGAGTTTTGTAGTTTTCCTCACATAGTTTTTATACATATTTCGATAGCTTTATACTTTTTTGTTTTTTCAGTGCTAATGTAAATGATTGTGTATGTGTGTGTGTGTGTGTGTGTTCACAATTATATTTTTATTACTTTCAAGTTTTGAAGCAGTTCATGACTAGCAGAGGCTTTGGGGACTTTATTATTATTATATTTTTACAATAAATGAAAGTATTTCTTTAAGAAAAAAGCACGTGTTCCTTCAAATATGTAAGAAAAGCTTCCTGTCTCTCCCCTCCCCCTCCTCGGTGGGGACGACCCAAATAGGTACCCTAGAAATATTTAGCAATGCCAGGCTTAGCCTCCCTGTCCCCTCCCCCAGCAGGGATGAAGCTTGAATTCTCCTTACAGGTCATTTGATTTTGAGGTCCTTCAAAACTGATTCCAAGCTCATCACATCACAGATGTTTATGCTGCTGTCTGTGCCCCTAGTGCAAAACTGCGAGCACTTGGCCTTGCCCCTGCACTGAGATCTGGCTGACGCTGTTGTGTGCACAAGTCTAGGCCCATCCCGGGCGCCACGCCGCCCGCAGAGCTCTCCTTCATGTCGAGGTTCTGGAAGCGCTCGCGGGCCGTCAAAGGCGCGTTGGGAGCTTTGCTTGGGCACGTCCAGCCGCCCATCCAAGGTCAGAGTCCCCGCGGCACCGTCGTAGGTAAAACTCACTGGGAAGCTGTTGCGGCTCACAGCCATCAGACTATTTTCTGTGCTGAAGATCAGGGCCAGCAGCGGCAGCATTTCGGAGGCCAGAGTCGCCACGGCCATCTTCTAGTCAGCATCAGCCAGGCACACAGTACTGTCATGGCTGATGCAGGCCACCTGACTACCGCTGACTAGAAAGCTGATGCCACACACCCAGTAGCAGCTAGTGCTGAACTCGAACATCAGCTCCCCGAAGGGCGTCTTGGAGCCCCATTGGTTGGGTACAAATCGCTTCTCCACCTTGATGTGGGCTGAGAAGATCAGGCACTTTAAGTCACAGGAGCCCGTGGCCAGGAGCACCTTCTTGGGGTGCCAGTCCAGGCTGAAGACTGTGAGTGAATGAGCTTCTTGATACACTTGCACACCCACCAGTCATATTCAAAACAACAAATGAAGATGACACCAGAGCCACTGCCTACAGCGAATTTGTTCTTATAGGGGCCCAGCGGGATCAGCCCTGTTGATCCGCAGGATGACTAACATGGGCTTCCACGTGCAGTGCTTCAGCCTCCACATGTAGGTCAATGCCTTTCACCTGCCCCAAGCCCCCGTTGTGTTCCCTGAGTTCATGTACCTTGACCCACTTGGCCATGCTCTTTTCTTAGATGTGCACCTCATAGTTGTTGGGGTAGAAGCGATCTGCATGCAGTCCTTGTTCCAGACATGGCAGCTGATGGGCTCCACCAGAAAACAGGGTAGGCCATGACTTCCCTGATTCTCGGGAAGCCCCCACAGCAGACTCTGGACGGTTGACAAACTATATGGGCTCTGGGGTCGCAGCCATTTCCTCCAATGATAATGTGTTTTTAATTTCAAATTTCTCTTGAGCATTCCTGGTATATAGAAAAGCAATTGCCTTTGTATATTAACCTTGTATCCTGCAACCTTGAAATAATCATTTAGTAGTTCAAAGTCAGAAGTTTTTTGTTGTTGGTTCTTTCAGATTTTTTAACTTAGACAATCATGTCATTTACAAGCAAAGACAGTTTTATTTCTTCCTTTCCAATCTGTATCTTTTCTTTTCTTTTCTTACTGCATTACTAGGATTTCCAGTAGGTTGAAAAAGTAGAGGACATAATTTCCTAATGTTAAGGGGAAAGCATCAAGTTTTTCACCATTAAGTATGATGTACCTTTTTTGTAGATGTTCTTTATCAAATTGAGGAAGTTGCCTTCCATTCCTAGTATGCTAAGAGTATTTTTTAAATTATTATTATTATGAATAGGTATTGAATTTTGTGAAATGCTTTTTCTGCATCTATTGATATGATCATGTGATTTTTCTTCTTTAACCTGTTGATGTGAAGGATTATGTAAATTGATTTTTGAAAGTTGAACCAGCCTTGTATACCTGGGATAAATCCTGCTTGGTTTGGGTATATAGTTCTTTTTATATAATACACTGTTGAATTCAATTAACTAAATATTTTGTTGAGGAGTTTTGCATTGCATCTCTATTCATGAGAGATATTGACCTCGTAATTTTCTTTTCTTATAATATCTTTGGTTTTGGTGTTAGAGTAATGCTGGCCTTATAGAATGAGTTAGGAAGTATTCCCCTTGCTTCTATCTTCTGAAAGAGAGTATAGAGAATTGGTATAATTTCTTTCTTAAATGTTTGGTAGAAATCACCAGTCAAGCCATCTGGGCTTCTTATTTTGGAAGGTTATTAATTATTTATTCAATTTCCTTAATAGATATAGGCCTATTTCTTGCATGGATTTTGGCAGATTGTATCTTTCAAGGAATTTGTTCATTTCGTGTAGGTCATCAAATTTGGGCATAGAGTTGTTTATAATATTCCTGTATTGCCCTGTAAGTTCTGTAGGATGTTCCTTTTTTTTTTTTCTTTTTGGTATGTGGGTAGCCCCCTGGCTGGGAATCGAACCCAGGCCCCAGTGCTGACAGCACCAGCGCCGAAGTCTTAAGCCACTACACCATCAGGGAACTCCCAGGATGTTCCTTTTTTCATTTCTGATATTAGCAATTTGTCTTCTCTCTTTTTTTCTTAGTTAACTTGACTATGGGCTTATTAATTTTATTGATCTTTTTGAAGAACCAGCCAGCTCTTTGTTTTGTTCATTTTTCTCTGTTATTTTCTTGATTTCAATTTCATTGATTTCAGCTCTGATTTTTATTTATTTTATTTTGCTTAATTTGGATTTAATTCACTCTTCTTTTTCTTGTCTCCTAAGGTTGAAGGTTAGATTATTGATTTTAGACCTTTTTTCTTTTCTAATATGCATTCAATGATGTAAATTTCCCTCTAAACAATACTTTTACTACATTCTACAAATTTTGATAAGTTGTATTTTTATTTTCACTTAGTTCAATATATTTAAAAATTTATCTTCAGATTTCTTCTTTGACTCATGTATTTAGAAGTATGCTATTTAATCTCCAAGTATTTTAGGATTTTTTAGCTATCTTTCTGTAATTGATTTCTGGTTTAATTTCATTGTAGTCTGAAAGTAGACATTGTACAATTTCTAATTTTTTAAATTTGTGGAAATGTGTTTTATGGCCCAGAATGTGCTATATCTTGATGAATATTGCAAGTGAGCTTGAGAATCTGTGTGTGATCTGCTGTGGTTGGATGAGTAGTCTATAGATGTTAATTATGTATAGTTTATTCATAGTACTGTTGAGTTGAACTAACTTCTTATGATTTTCTGCCTGCTGCATCCATCCATATTTGATAGAGGGGTATTAAAGTCTCTAACTATGATAGTGGATTCACTTATTTCTCCTTGTAGATCTGTCAGTTTTTGCCTCATGTAATTTGATGCTCTGTTGCTAGGCCCAAATATCTTAAGAATTGTTATGTGTTCTTGGAATATTGATTCCTTTATCATTAAGTAATGCCATTCTTTATCCCTAATAATTTTCCTTGCTCTGAAATTAATATAGCTATCTGTCTGAAAATTATATATCAGGCTCTGTCTGAAATTAATATAGCTATCCCACTTCTGTTTGATTAGTGTTAGCATGGTATATCTTTTTCCATTCCTTCCCTGTGAATCAATATGTCCTTAAAATTAATGTGAATTTCTTGTAGGTAATATATAGTTTGACCTTGTTTTTTTTTTATCCACTCTATCTTTGTTATTTAATTGATGTATTTAGACCATTGATGTTTAAGACAATTATTAATTTAGTTGGATTAATATCTACCATATTTATTGCTATTTTCCATTTGTCGTCCTTGTTCTTTGTTTTCATTTTTGTCTTCCACACTTTTTCTGCCTTCTGTGGTTTTAACTGAGTATTTTACATGAATTTATTTTCTCTCCTCTTTTAGCATATCTTTATACTATTTTTCCCCATTCTTTTTAGTGGTTAACCTAGAGTTTGCAATATATGTTTAAAACTAATCCAAATCCATTTTCAAATAACACTATACCACTTTATGGGTAGTGCAAGTACTTTATAATTACAAAATATTTCTAATTCCTCCCTCCCTCCTGTTCCTTGTATCATTGCTGTCATTCATTTCACTTATGCATAGGCATAAATAAATACACACAGAGTCAAATACATTGTTGCTTTTATTATTTTGAACACACTTTTATCTGTTCAGTTAAGAATAAGAAAAATAAATATTTTTATTTTACTTCTTTTATTTCTTCTCCAATACTCTACTTTTCTTTGTATAGATCCAACTTTCTGACCTATCATTTTCTTTCTCTCTGTAGAACTTCTTTTCATTTCTTTCAAGGCAGTTCTGCTAACAACAAATTACCTCAATTTTTGTTTGTGTGAGAAAGTTTGTATTTTTCGTTCACATTTGTAAGATAATTTCATAGGGTACAGAATTCTAGGTTGGTGGTTTTCTTTCTTTTAATACTTTAAATACTTCACTTCACTTCTTCTTGTTTGCATGGCTTCTGAGAAGTTGGATGAATATTATCTTTCTCCTCTATAGATAAGGAGTTCTTATCCCTCTGGCTTCTTTCAAGATTTTTTTCTTTATCTTTAAATTTCTAGTGTTTGAATATGATGTACCTAACTGTGGGGTCATTTGTTTGTTTGTTTGCTTGCTTGCTTGCTGTTTGGTGTTCTCTGAATTTCCTGGATCTATGATTTGATATCTGACATTAATTTTGGGAAATTTTTAATAATTATTGCTTCAGCTCTTGCTTCTGTTTCTTTCTTTCCTCTCCTTCTGGTATTTCCATTACATTGTTACACCTTTGTAGTTACTACACAGTTCTTACATATTCTGTTCTATTTCTCTCTTCCAGTCATTATTCCCTTTGCTTTTCAGTTTTGGAAATTTCTATTGTCATATCCTCAAGCTCAGAGATTTTTCCTCAACCATGACTAGTCTACTAATGAGCCCGTCAAAGGCATTTGTTACAAAGTTTTTTACCTCTAGCATTTCTTAGAATTTCTTAGAATTTCTTAGAATTTCTATCTCCCTACTTAATTTATCCATCTGTTCTAAATCCCTTAGTATTAATATATCAATCATATTTTTAAAAATTCCTAGTCTGTTAATTTCAATATTCATGCCATATCTGACTCTGGTGCTAATGCTTATTCTGCTTCTTCAAACTGTGTTTTTTGCCTTTTAGCATGCTTTGTAATTATTTGTTGAAAGGCAGATATGAAGAACTGGAGTATAATAAATTGGCCTTTAGTAATATGGTAGTAAGATGTGGGGGTGAGAAGCATTCCATAGTCTTATGATGTTGTCTTAGTCTTCAGTGAGCCTGTCCCTTAGACTGTGAACTTCACCACTGCTTCTCAGTTTTCTTCCTCTGCTGGTTGGAACAGGAATGGGTACAAGGGCTTGGAGCTGGAGATCTCCCTTTCCAGTTATGTTAGGCTCTGATAAAACCCCTGACAGGTTAGGCTCCAGTAAAATAATTTCTCCTGAGGGCAAGCCTTGTGAAGAAGAATAAAATGTTCTGGTACATTTCCAAATGGTTCCTTTTCCCTTCTGCCTGCCGGAAGCATGAGGGGATTTTTCTCTGATAGTCACAGTGAGAACCTGATAGAGCTCCTGGAGATAAAATTCACAAAAGTTTGCCCCGCCTCCCATGACGAGGTCCCCCTGGAGTTTTTAACTCTCAGACATGTTCACACTAAGCCTCCAGCCATTTGTCAATTACAGTTCCATTTTTTTCTACCCCAGGTCTGGTTCCAGTAGAGGTTTCTGCTCAGGTAAGTTGTGATTCTCTGTATCTGCCTCTCCATTCTGGGGGGCAATGGTTTCCCCTGTGACCTCACTTCTCTGCTAGATCTAAGAAGAAATGTTGATTTTTCAGTTTGTTTAGATTTTTGTTTTAAGGACAGAGAGTTGACTTCTGAGCCTCTTACATGCTAGATCAGAAACCAGAAGTCCTCTATTTCTTTTTATTTTCTTTGTTTTTGTCCCCCCTCCTTTTGCTGTATTATTTTATTTAACTTATTATTTCCCCAATCTTTTGTGATAAAATACATATAACATAAAATTTACCTTTGTGACCATTTTTAAGTGTACAATTCCATGGTATTAAGAAGGTTCATAATGTTGTGCTATGATCATCACCATTCATCTCCATGATTCTTTTCATCTTGTAAAACAGAAACTCCATACCCCTTAAACAATAACTCCCTTCCCCCTCCCCCCCAGCCTCTGGCAACCATTCCACTTTCTGTCTTTATAATTTTTTACTACTCTAAGTAACTTATATAAGTGGAATTAGTATATTTTGTCATTTTTGTGACTGGCTAATTTCACTTAGCATAATATCCTTAAGGTTCATCTATGCTGTAACATATGTCACAATTTCCTTACTTTTTAAGGCTAAATGATATTCCATTGTATGTATACACCACATTTTGCTTATCCATTCACCCATCAATGAACACTTGGGTTGCTTCCCCTTTTTAGCTATTGTGAATAATGCTGCTATGAAAATGGGTGTATATATATCTCTTTGGGATCTTATTTTCAATTCTTTAGGGTACCTAGAAATGGAATTGCTGGATCATATAGTTATCCTATTTTTAATTTTTTGAGGAACCACTGTTTTCTAAAATGGCAGTACCATTTTACATTCCTATCAACAGTTCACAAGGGTTCTAATTTCTCCACATCTTTACCAACACTTATCATTTTCTGTTTGTTTGTTTTTATAGTAGCCATCCTAATGGTTAAATGGCAGTATCTCATTGTAGTTTTGATTTGTATTTTCCTAATGATTAGTGATGTTAGCATCTTTTCATGTGTTTATTGGTCATTTATATATCTTTTTTGGAGAAATGTACTTTCAAGTTCTTGGCTTATCTTGAATCAGACTGTTTTGTGTTATTGTTCAGTCTCTATTTCTTTTTGAGTGAGCTCTGATAATTTGTGTTTTTCAAGGAATTTTAAATTCACCTAAGTTGTAAACCTTATGGATACTTATGTTTGTAGAATTCCTTCTAATGTTTCTAGGGTCTGTAGTAATGTCCCCTCATTTTTATTATTTATAGTTTATATCTTTCCTCCCTTCTTTTTCTTGGCTAGTCTAGCAAGAGGTTTATCAATTTTACTAATTTTTCTCCCAACAAACTAGACTGGTTTTATCAATTTTCTCTATTGTTTGTTCCCCATTTCATTAATTTGGATTCTATCTTTATTATTTCCTTCTTTCTGCCTGTTTTGGGTCTAATTTGCTCTTCTATTTCCATTTTTCTAAGGTGGAAACATAAATTACTGACTAAATTTTTTCTTATTTTTCTAACCTAAAGATTTAATACTATGTTTCTAAGTACTGCTTAATTGAATCTCACCAATGTTGATATGTTTTCATCTTCATTCAGTTCAAAATATTTTCTAATTTTCCTTACAACTTCATCTTTGATCTATGGGTTACCTATAAGCTCTTTGCTTAGTTTACAAATATTTGGCATTTTTTTCAGATGGCTTTCTATTATTAATTTCTAATTTAATTTTGTCATGGACACAGATGACACTTTCAATGATTTTCATTTTTTTGCATTTGCTAAGGTTTGTTTTATGGCCCAAAACATGTTCTATTTTGGTGAATGACCCATATACAGTTGAAGAGAATGTGTATTTTGCTATCATTGATTGGAATGTTATACGAATGTAACTTAGGTCAAGTAGGCTGATAATGCTCTTCAGGTGTTCTGTAGCTTTACTAATTTTCTGTTTACTTATTTTCTGTGGATTATTTAGAGAGTGGTTGTGGTTTTCTACTATAATTATGGATTTGTCTATTTCTCCTTTCAGTTCCATCAATTTTTGCTTCAGGTATTTGAAGTTCTGTTTAAAAATTATATACACTCTATTAAAAATATATGTAAATTATTGTTCATATATAAATAACTCTGGAGGAATATATCTATTAATAGTGGTTACTAGGGGTGGTTATTGGAAGCTTTTATTCTCTATGTTGAATAGTCTTATAATTTTAAGTGTTTTATAATATACAAGGGGCTGCGTGAGAAAACATCCAGCCATAAATCGCTCTGTTTTTCATATTATGTGGCTGGATACTTTCTGGACAGCCCTCATACATGTATTCTTTTTGAAATTTGCAAACATAAAGGTATGTTTTATAGGAAAGAGAGAGATGATTGCATGCTTACGAGTGTGTCCTCAGAGCCTGCAAAGCATTCTCTGGTCCCTCTTGGAAAAAAGTCAGCTGGATGCTTTCTGCCCACCCTGCTCTTGCCAAGCTCCCGGATTGTGGCCCACACCTCCTGCTCCTGCTTCCTTATCAGCCCTTCCTTCCTCACCTCCTGTCATCTGGCTTTGGGCCCAGGCCCCTGGGAAAGAAAACAACGTTTTGAGGTCACCATGTAGCCTGCCAACCCAGCAGGCTTTCTACCATGTCACTTGACTTTGCTGAGCAATTTTTACCATCTTTATTTGCAGGATATTTCTTGGATGTTTTCTCTTTTCCAGACCCTTATTCCCTCAAGACAACCCCTCTCTCTCATCACTGGGTCAACTGTTACTTTTCCCTCAGGAGGGAAAGCAAAGGTCTCTGTCTCCAGGAAGCCTTGCTTAATGCCGACCCGCTTCTGCTCCCACCACTCTGCAGAATACTCAGTGCTCTTGCAGAGTGACTGGCTCCCATGCTGACTGGGGTTCTATGAGGGTAGGAGCTTATGTCCACCTGCCTCTGCTATTCGCTCACAGGCGGATTCCCAATTTGCTTCCTTACAGTCAGTCCCTCCTATATGTAGCTCCAAAATGAATCACTTCAATCATGTCACGCTCCAGTTCAAGAATCTGCCATGAATCCCTCGTGCCTATTGAATCAAGTCCAAACTCTTGCTCTTGAGTGTATTTAATTATATCAAATGAAAAAAAAATTCTGTTCAGTGAGGTGGATAAATTTAAGAGCGAGATAACCAAATAGCAGAATATTTTTGCAAGGTCTAAAACCAACAAAGGATAGAATCTTCCAGGATCTCTTGCAAATCAACATCCAAAATGGCATCAACTTCAATTGAAATATGGTCAAATGATAAGAAAAGACAATTTTTTATAAGAGGAAATCTTAAACACTAATCAGCAAATGTAGAGATGCTCAAACTCTTTAGTGATCAGAGAAATGCAAGTAAAACAACAATAAGATAATACCTTGGTCAGACTAGCAAAAATCAGACAGCTGGATAACGCCAATTATATGGGAATATAGGAACCTCCTGCACTGCTGCACTGCCTATGGGAATGGGGACTGGTGCAGACATTGTACAGAAAAATATAGCTGTATCTAGTTAAGTTCGGACAGATATATCTATCCTATGACCAAGTAAATTCACTCTTTGCTCCTAGGTATATAACCCAAAGAAATTCTCACCAGATCCATAAGAGGACAAGGCAGAGAAGGACATCCTTGAAGCATTTTTTGTGGGAGGGGAGTTGGGTGCAGTCAGGTGTCCTTCCTTAGGAGAGTGGAGAGGCTGTGGATGGGGTTGCCCCACCCAGCACCACATAGCAATGAAAGCAACTGGATGTTCACAGAGCAACCTGGCTGTATCTTAAATTCATAGTGCTGGGTGAAAAGAAGACCAACAGAGCGAGGCCTACAACACACTGCTGATAATATAAGTAATAGAAACACACACACACACACACACACCAACTGCAAAGAGACATTTTGAGAAATTTCTTTATAAATTGGATATTAGACATTACTGCTAATTTTTTTTGCAGGTTACTTTTTTTTTTTTCTGAATGTGGATAGTTCCCTGGCCGGGAATCGAACCCAGGCCGCAGCACTGACAGCACCAGCAACGAAGCCTTAAGCCACTACACCACCAAGGAACTCCTGCTAATTTTTTTTGGATGTGATGATAGCATTGTAGTTAGGTAAGAAAATGTTCAATGTTGGAGGGGATGCATAGCTGAAAAATATAGAGGTGGAGCAGCATGTTGTCTGACTTCACAGTATTTAGTTCAGTAAAGAGAAAAAAAAGAGAAAGATGAAACAAATGTATTTTAGGCAAAGATTTAAGCAAAACTTCAAGGCAAAATCTAGATAATGATTGAGTCTTATAGATAAGTATATGGGGATTTATTGTCTCTACTTTGGTGTATGTATTAAAATTTTGTAATAAATTTAAAATAGTATCGATGCATATTTTCATGAACATGTTCACAGAAAAAGATTAATATTAAACATATCTGAGTGATTATCTATGGAGGGAGAAGAAAATAAATGTAAGGGGATTCCCTGGTGGTGTAGTGGCTTAAGGCTTCAGCGCTTTCAATGCTGTGGCCTGGGTTTGCTTCCCAGCCAGGGAACTACCCAAAAAAGAAAAGAAAATAAATGTAGGGAATGAGGACAAAAGGGAAGGAGAGAAAGAGGGAAGGAAGGAAGGAAACCATAATGCTCCATGGTAATTTGTCCCGAACTGAGGAGGATGATAAACTTAACACTCTGCACCAAAAGTCCAAAGGAAGGAGAGGAATTGATATCCCCCATAACTCTACCATCACGGCATTTAAATATTTTCTGTCTAAGCCTCTAACCTGCATTCCTATGTCCTATACTTTTCTGCATACAAGGTGTAATAAAAAAATAAGGTGAACATTTAAATGAAAAAAGATTTATTACAGTAAAAGACAGATTGCCATTCATTACCCTCAACATATTCCCCCTCTCTTTGAACACACGTATCCCATCATTCTTGCCACTCTCTGAAGCAGTCCTGGAAGTCCTCTTTTGTGCGTGTCTTTAGCTGCGCTCTCATGGCTGCCTTGATGTCCTGAATCGATTCAATGTTTACCTTTCATGGTCGTTTTGACTTTGGGGAAGAGCCAGAAGTCTCACAGAGCCAGATCCGGTGAATAAGATGGAAGAGGACACAACATAATGTTTTTATTTGGCAGAAATTTAGGTTAATGCATTGTCCGTGATCCGTGATTTAAGGTGCACTTTAAAACACACCTTCCCTCAACATTAGCTCTCAAAAGACTGCACCAAACAAGTTGAAACTTGTCACACAGTCACTAAGGTTCGACGTGCCACTTTCTATTATCGAAGGTCCCTGCCTTTCTGTTGGATGGCACTCAGCAGCAGCATTCACGGTCACCAGAGTTTTTCATCACACCTTGTAGCTGTCACCATGACAATTATGGGACTCTGCGCCTTGCTCAAAAAACAGGAATGAACTTTTGCTCACTGAACGGCAGCCCTGGCCTAGTCCTCTTGTCTGTGATCTCAGTTTACCCTCTCAGTAACACTGTGAGGTAAGTATCGTTATCTCCATTTTATAGATGTGGAAAACTGAGCTCAGAGAGGAGGTTCTTTGTCCGACCGCTGCTAGATCACCAAGCTGGAATTCCAAACCTCTTGGCCTCAAATACCCAGGATCATGTGATCGCACCAACCTGATCCAACAGCTTCTTCATTATTATGTTATTATTACGAAGGCCTGTCTATGGTCATTTATATTGATGTAGGGTAATTTACTGTAATTTAATAATCACTCTCCTATTTCTGAGAATTTGGGTTCTTCCTGGTGTTTTGCTTTCATGGATAAAATAGTCCTACAAAGAATATCTTCAGGCGTAGAGCTTTCTACTTCTGTTGAATTATTCCTGTATCAGGAATAGGATTACTTTATGTCCACCCAAAAGGGTGGATGTCATTACAACAGCTAACTCACTTTGAGGAAGTTTTTATGAGAGGAAATGCAGAGGGTGGGGGCAAGCAGGGCATCTGCTCAGGGGCAGGAAATGCAGGGGGAGTGAAGCCTCAGGCCAGGCAGGACGTGGGGTCCCAACTGATTTATGTGGTCTTCACATTTTCCTACTGCCTTCCTGCCTCAAGCTGGGGAATGGGGTTCTGGAACGCTCCAGGACAGGGCCAACGCAGTAGGACATGAAGCTGCTGCTTGTGGGAGGTGGGCAGCTGGGACTGGCCGGGGCCGATAGTTCTCTGGCCTTTTGGCAGCTGCCCTGGCCAGCCTGGGAGGGGTCAGCTGGGGATAAGCAGCAAGTAAATATAGATCCAGGGAAGGAAGCCAGGCGGCCCAGCCCTGCACTGACCTCTCGCTGGACGGTTAGGGAGGGTGGGGAGGGTGTATGTCCTGGCACCTTATTCTCCAGTGGTCGGTGACACCTGGCCCAGCAGCCCCCTAGAATTGCAGAAAGCGATTGGGGGTGAGGATGGTTGGGTGGGAGGAGGTGAGGGAGCAGAGCCTCCTAGGGGATCAGAGTGGGGTTAGTA
Source organism: Lyroderma lyra (assembly GCA_004026885.1). NCBI lineage: Eukaryota > Metazoa > Chordata > Mammalia > Chiroptera > Megadermatidae > Lyroderma > Lyroderma lyra. Next base: position 37,072 of record PVJL010002629.1, read on the forward strand.
GGAAGCTGGTCTAGAGATGCTATTCCCCTGTGACTGACAGCAAACCGCATTTCCTCTCTGCTGATCCGTCTCAGAGATGTGGCCCAACTTGATGTGGCCAGGCTAAAGGGTTGACTGGTCCAAAGGGATATAGGGTCCACAGTCCAAGGGGCAGGGGCCAGGCCCCCTTACCGGCCCTGTCCTCATCCTACAGCTCTTGCTCATTCTAGAGAAGAAGGATGTATCCTGAGCGTAAACGTGTCTTCCCTTGCTCTCTGCCCTCACGGATGCTGGCCCTCTCCACCCTAGGGCTTGGAGGTTACCAGCCCTGCCCTTTCCCCACCTCCAAGGCCACCCCTCCCCCAGCCTGGCTCTCCTTGTCCCCTCAGGGCTGCAACCCTGCACCAGGTCCTCACCACAAGGTCCAGCCAAGTCACTTTGGACTCCCAGCTCTGGGAGGGGAGTTCCACAAGGCAGTCATTCCACCACAGATGCATTTATTGGCAAAACTTATTCCCCAAACATCCAGCGGAAGGGTGCTGGCAGAGTGGGTGACGTTCCCCATCCCGCCCCCCTTTCTTAGCAATGTTCAAGGAGCAGAGGGAGGGAGGGGGCAGGGACATCCTAATCAGAATAACAATAAGAGCAGCTGTTGTTTATTGAGCGCTTCCTCCGAGGCCTGAGGCCAGGTTTCAGTTAAACTAGTGCTTTACACACACACACACACACACACACACACACACACACTGTCTCATTTAATTCTGGTAATAGCCCTAGAGTTAGGTACCATTATTGTCCCCGTTTTACAGAAGAGGAAGCTAAACCAAGGACAGTGAAGTGGTGGGAGGCAGCTGTCCCCTTCGGGGATGGACCCTAGGGCCTTCTATCGGGGCCCAGAGCTTCCCTACGTTCCTGCCACTCCGTGATTCCCAGTTCCAACCCTCTCTTACCATTTGAGTCCTTTCAACTCTATATTTTTGTTTTTCTAAAAAATAGATTGTGCCCATATGCAGCAGAACCCACTGCTCCTGTCCCAATTGGTCAAATCTGATTTCAGATTGGTGGGGTTGTGGACAGTGGGTCCCTAATGGGGGGCGTGGGCGTGCAGGTGTGAAGGCAAAAGTACAGTGATAGCCCTGAGAAAATACACAATCAATAAATTACGAACTTCCCTCCCCTTCCCCTTTCCATCTCCTCCCTCCTCCCCCCAACCCCCATCCAAATACAGAAAAGACTGTGAGTTGCCCCCCTTGGGCAGGGTCTGGTCTCAGTCACCTCTGTGTCCACAGGGTCCAGGGGCTCAGTGAATGTTTGTGGAATGAATGAATGAGAGAATGAATGAGAACATGGCGGGGAGGAGGTAAGCACTCAGGAGTCCTGAGTCCCAGCCCTGATTGTCTCCTCACACGCACCTTGCCCTCACCAGGACACCTCCCTGTGCTCCAGAGAAAAGGGTCCCTGGGTCCAGAGGGTCCAGAGAAGGAGGGGGAAAGGGGGAGCCGCAGGGCATCCCCCAGCATGGGGAGGTGGGTGACCGCAGTGGGGCGCGGAGCTTTGGCTTCAGAGTCAGACCTGATTCAATTCCCAGCTCTGTGGCTCAGGAGCTGTGTGACCTCAGGCAGGCTTAAAGAAGAATGAGGACTACCGCATAATGGTCCGTTCAGAGTTTACAAAGTCCTTTGTTCAGGTTACCTTTGGTCCTCAGTAACCATCCTGCAATGTGGGTATTATTTTCAATATACCCATTTTACAGAAGAGGAAGCAGAGGCTGGAGAGGTTAAGGGACTTGCCCAAGGTCACACAGCAAGCCGGAACTTGATTCCCACCCCCCAACTCCCGCCCTCGCTACTGCCCCTGTCTGTGCCATGAGGAGGTGGGGCTCAGATCTAAGTCTCCCAACACGATGTCCCCATGTGGCAGTGTGGCAGCAAATGCCCTAATGTGGGGTCCACTGGCCATTTCTAGCCAGAAAAGCCGGTCTACCCCAACGCGGAAGGTTTCCTAGACAGGCCCTCCTTCCCCCACCCACAGCCCCGGGGCCTAAGCTGTTACCCCAAGAAGGACCTGGGAGTCCATAGGTGCCTATGGACTTTGGCTTTTCCCGAGACAGTAAAGCAGTAGAATGGCGGAGGGACCTGGGGTCTGGGCCCCCCCTCACACGGGCATGGCCACCTCGTCATATTCATCCAGACCGTCCTCCTCATCGAAGGTTGGCGTGGTATTGTCAGCATCCAGCTGGGGAGGGGGGCAGGAAGCAGAGAGGGTGAGTGGCCCAGGAGCCAGATGAGCCCTGCCCGAGGGCCGAGGCACCTCGAGTTAGGAGAGGGCCTGGCTCTCTTTGAACCTTGGACAAAGTCCTGTCCTGTCCCCGCAGCCCTTCAGGTTGGTTGACAGGGGTGATTTCCAAAGGGTGGGGAACCCCTGGAGATCTGGTGCCCCGGTGAGCGAGGGCCTCCAGAGGGTGGGCAGAGGACCCCTTCACCAGGGCAGCTCCACAATGACCTGCGACACGTCGTAGAAAAATTCTATTGGAAGAGCAATTCTGTCCCAGATGATTTGGAAGACCACAGGGCCAGCCGCACAGTGGTCGGGACAGCTCACATGGAGCACAGCCTGTGTGTCCCTTAGCCCTCTCACCCACCCTGTCATTATTCCTCCTTTCGTAGGTGAGCACACTCAAGGCACCGAGAAAGGAGGCCACTTGCTCCAGATCACCCACTGGGACATGGCATTGCCAGGACTTGGATGCAGTGCCCCAATCCAGACCTCCACCATGCCGCTCTGCCTTCCTTACTTCTGAGACCCACCCACCCTGAGGAGCCCTCCCTGCCCCAGCTCTGGAGTCCTGCCCTCTCCACACCCTCCCTCCTACCCCGGGCCTTGGGCTTTGGGGGTGGGGACCATCCACTCACACACTGGAGCTCCAGGTCCCTGAACATGAATGGCAGCACGAAGCGGCGCAGGGGCACCGTGAGGATGAGGATGAAGGGCAGGGCCAGGGAGGTGGTCGGGAAAGTCTTCGCTGCCCACAGCACTGCCAGGCAGATGATCTGGATACCCGTGAACAGGTGCATGCGCCAGGTCTTCACCTGTGGGCGAAGGCTGGGGTCATCACCTGTCCTGCCCTGGCCCCCAGCGCCCCCACCCCGCCCCACTCCAGGCCGGGCAACTGGAGGGCCCTGTACCCGCTTGACGTAGGGCACATCCGGGTGGTACTTGGGCGGCTTGAAGAGAAGCAAGATGCGGTCAAAGAGCTGGATGCCGCTGAGGGATGTGACCCCCATGTAGAGGAAGATGCCAAATAGCACAGGCATGGGGATGTGGCCGAGGATGGGCCCCATGAGGATGGACACGCCTGTGGGGAGAACCGGGCACACTCAGCCCTAGGTGCCCCGGAGGACTATAGCACCAGCAGGGGCCAGGGAATGAAACCACCGGTGCCGTGTGGAGCTCTTTCCATAGATCCTTTTGAGAGGTATTACCCTCGTTTACAGAAGAGGAAACAGACTCAGAGAGGTGAAGCAACTGGCCTAAGGCCACACAGCTAATAAGTGGCAGAGCAGGAAGTCAAGCCCCTGCCTGCCTGTCTTCAAAGCCTACTCCTTTAACCTAGGGTTGGGGGTGTGTGGGGGTGTGGGGGTGGTCCCAGAGGTCAGAAAAGCCCACTTTTCCCTCATCCCAGAATGCCTGCATCACCCTTTACCTATCTAAACCCTAACCTTCCTCCAGCTACTATCAACTCTGCCTCCTTTGAGAAACTTCCCTGGCCTGTCTGCAGTGACCATGGCGCTGCCCACACCATGCCCAGCTGAACTCCCAGCTGCTCTAGATTTGGATCAATCCCAGTGACCCTTTGTCTTCTCCCCCACCCCCAAATTATGCCTATCACTGCCCTTTGCATCAGAGCAGCTGAGCTAGAGAGACCTCAGGGGGCATCTAATGAACTCTCTAATGGTGCAGACAGGGAAACTGAGGCCCAGAGACCAGGAGGGATACTGAGTTGGCAGCAGGCAGGGCTGTACCCCACAGGCTTCTGAACTTCTGTCTAGAGAAGTTTTCAGTCATGGAGGCCTTCCTTCCTCCCCCTGTTCAGAAGCCAATCTCAGTGCCTTGGGCATTGCCTCCAGAATTGCATCATGTGAATAACTGACACTGGGGACACGTGGGCAGCAGGTGTGTCAGGAGGGCTGAAGGCGGCCCTGGATCCTAAGGGGCAAGGGCTGGGGCCCAGGGGCAGGGCCAGCCCACACTTACCCACAAGCACAGAAACCAGGAGCCCACTGATCCGCTGCTCCTTGACTTCCTGGATCTGAGCTGCAGCCCCTGGGGTACTGGCCTTGCCCATGACAGTGAGGGCATTGGCATGGGTGACAGAACGTACAGTGGTGGCACTGAGCCAGGGCATCCCAAAGAGGGTGGCCACCCCGCCCATGCCGATGACCAGCAGCAGGTCCAGGTGGAAGCCGGAGCCCTTGACCATCTTGCGCTCCGGTTTGCTGATAATCAGCCTGGAGATGTGGGAGGTCAGGGGTCAGCAGGGCTTTCCTTCACTCCCACCCCTCTGCCCACTCCTTCCTTCCCCCTGTACCTCACTCTAACCTTCTGTGCCCATCTCCCTTGGAGTTCCTTGCTCCCCTCCCTTCTGCCCTAGCTTGTAAATTCAGACTCTAAGAGCAGAAGTATCTTCAGACATCACCTGGAATATCCACAGGCAGATTTACTCTGAGGCGAATGAAGCATAGGCTTAAGGGGCTTCCCTGGTACAGGCCCCTGCAAGATCTGGCAGCTAATTTTGTAGCTCTCATTTTGTATTTTTTCTTAGAAAGGGCTCCCCCAACTATACACTGTAAGTCCCCCAAAACCTGGCCCTGCCCCTGCCTGTGCATCATTCTTTCAAGACGGGAGGGCCACTCATTCCACTGAGACTAGCATTAGTCCTTGGTGTCTTGCCTGCCTGGAGCCCGTCCTTTTCCCTACCACAGGCTCTCCCAGGCACAGCCCCACCCTGGCTCTTACGTGGTGATCTGGGACTCAAGGAAGATGAGGATGAAGACCAGCAGTGCAGGCAGGGCAGAGGCAAACATCATCCAGATGGGGAAAGGGGAGTACAAGCCTAGTGGGTGAATGACCCAGCCCCGGGCTGAGGAGTTGGACACCTTGAGGCCTGAAGGCACGTAGAGTTTCTGTGGGAGGGGGAGGTTGGTGAGAGATTGGGGCAGGGGGACAGGGAAAGGTGGAGATAGGAGGCTAGTGTCCTGAGGCTAGTTGGGAACTCATGTGGAACACCAGCTTTGTACCCTGTCCCTACCCTAAGCCTTTTATATACAACTCATTCCCAACTTTAAAGATGAGAAAACAGGATCAGAGAGGTTAGTAGATTGCCTTCATCACACGACTAATTGGTGGCAGAAGTGAGATTCATACTCGAATTTGTCTGACTCCAAAGCAAATTTTTTCTTGCTGCCGTGGGTTAAAGAGTAAAGGGGACAACCTGACTCAGAACCTTGCTTCAGCCAGAGTGGTCCTGTAAAATTATGGGGAGAAATATGGGGCTCCCAGAGGAAGCAGGGATAGGATAGGGGTGGTTCTAGCTAGCTGCAGGTTTGGGAAGGCTGTTTTGGGGAGGGAGCATGCTGGGGGACTGAAATAAAGGTGAGAAGGGAGGGTCACCTGGGTGTAGGTATCCTGGATGAAGAAATCCACCCCAACCATGATCAGGATGGAGATGGGAACCCCAAAGTCTCCAATGACCCGTCGCAGCTGAAGGCAGGTGGGGAACCAGTGGTTAGTGTCCAGTTGCTCCCCACCTCCCACTTGCCCCCACTCCTGACTCATCTTGACCCCGGGCGCCCTGCTCTTCCCAAAGGATCTTTCAATATCTAATGCCCTGTCTTGCACCTCAAGGTACTTGCCTCCTTTCTTCTTCCCTTGGCTCAGCTCCACCCCTACCCCCATAGCTTCTCCACCCTCTTTCAAGTGCTGTCCCTGGCTCCCCACTGGGCTCTCAGCCTGGGCGTGCTGAGAAAGGGAGAGGGATTTGCCTGAAGAGTGAGATGTTGGGTGAGGAAGAGGCAGGGAAGCTCGAAATTGGGAAGGGGAGCTAGTGGCATAGGAGAAGCTGAGGCAGGGGGTGCTTTGGACTGGGATAGGGCAGTATAGACATGGGCAGGTGGAGACGATGTGCTGACCTTGCCAGGGAAGTAGGAGCTGTTCTTGAACTTGCGCAGCATCATGGCCAAGAAGAAGGTGCCAGCCATGAACACAAGGGAGAGGAGAGCGGTGTTGGGCAGAGGGGCCTGAGGTTTGGGCTTCACCACCACATTGTGTTCATAATGCTTCAGCAATGGGTGGCTCTGGAAGATCTGCAGCAGAAACCCAGGCATCTTGTTTCCTGCCATCCGTCTATCCTTTGTCCATCATCCATCCATCCATCCATCCATCCATCCATCCATCCATGCATCCATCATCTTCTTCCTCACTGACATGTAACAGAGGGGCAATGGGATTCTACAGCTTGTTTTTCAGGAGTGAGAACCATGCTAGGCTTGAGTGGGGTGGGCCATGAAGGCAATGAGTGCGCGTCTGTGTGCGTGTGTGTGCATGTGTGTGCGTGCATGTGCATGTGTGTGTGTGTATGTGTGCATGTATGTGAGTATGTGTGCGTGTGTGCATGCATGTGCACGTGTGTGAGAGTATGTGTGTATGTGTGTGTGCATGTGTGTGCATGAGTGCACCTGAGACCTGGAGACATGAGAAGGCTGGAGGGCAGGACATAAGTGTCAAGGATGTTTCTAAAAAGGGTTTCAAGGACTTTGGAAGATCCACCAACCAACAGACTCAGGAGCAGACACTCAGTGTCCACCCTTCCTCCATGTAAAATGCAGATACAGGGACAGGCATAGTTTAAGGTGACAGAGCTGAGTGCGGTTCTTAAAGGCAAGTGCAAGAGAGGAAGGGTGGACTTCATAGCCACGAGAAACCCTGCTGCTCCCCCATGCGTGCACTTTCCCATTCCAGTCTCACACACGTACTTGCCCATTAGTCACTCTGTGTGTAGTTGTAGACATGGACATGTGCACACAGAGGTGCCCTCTCATGCACTGCCACTCTGCACAGTCATGGCAAGAACACCAGCAGCAGGTATCACCATGTATGTGGTCAGTCACATACCACGGAAACACAGCCACACAAATGCCGTACAGACACGTGTGCAGTGACACACACAGTCATATAGTTTACGCCCAGTCTCACACATGCACACCCCCTGCTGGTTCCCACTCCCACCTTGATCAGCTTGGTGAAAGTCTCATAGATGAAGATGAGGGAGATGAGGAAGGAGAAGATCTCCTGAGTGTAGCGGGAGATGAAGCGGACCAGGAAGCTGCCCTCAAAGGCCACCACCAGCACCACCAGCAGGATGAGCCAGAAGCCGATCCACACACGGCCCACGAGGTACTCCAGGCCATTCCTGTCGCAAAACTGCAGGGCAGTCAGAGGGAGCTGGGGTCAGACAAATGAGTCCAGCCCTGTGCATTAGGTGGGGGTCGGGGGCAGGGGTCGGGGGCAGGGGTCGGGGGCAGGGGCCGGTTACAGGGTCGTAGTGGGGCCAGAACGAGCTACCGAGAAGAAGGCTTCCTCAAACACGAGCAGGGGTCCTGAGAAGCCAACCACAAGCAGGGGCTGAGCTGCCAGGAGGGCAAAGAGAATGCCCTGCACTGCAGTGGAGATGAGCAGCTCTGTCATCCCCATATGGTTCTGGGTCTTCTCGCCTGTGGGCAGAAAGGACAGTGAGATCAAGGTCAGGAGATCACCTCCAGGGGCCAATGGAGCATTTCATGGGCAGGCAAATACAGGGGTCCAGAGTGTCAGATTGGGTCAGAAGTCAGGGCCCACACAGTGGCCAGAGGATCAGAGGTAAGGGTTGGGGGGCACACAGAGGCACTGACCCAGGAGGCCACCGAAGGTGATGGCTGGTGACAGAGCAGCAAAGTAGATGAAGATGACGGCAGCCAGGACCTGGGGACTGAGTGCGTCGGTGATGTCACTCAAGTAGCGGGGGTAGCGGCGCGTTATGTCACGCACCAGGCCCCCAAAGAGTGTGCCTGTTCGCTGAAGAGGGTCATCTGGGCCACCAGGGATCCCTGGACCCCCATTCAAATCTGTAATGAAGGACAGGACCATGGTCACAGTGGGCAGCAGGGGGAGGTGTGGGGAGACGGGAGTTGAGGTGGGTATTATCTGATGGGAATATGGTGGCCAAGGAGGCTGGGTGTCATGAGGACAGAAAGAAGGAATGCCAGGGAGAAGAGGGGAGGTAGGGGCTGCCCTGGGGTGTCTGAGGGTCTGTGGGGCCTCGGGAAGCCTTGGGCTGGGCAGTGCAGTTACCTAAGCCCCTGTAGAAGCTGGGGTCTGGCTTGGCAGAGCTGGGCAGGTAGCGTCTCCGTAGCAGCTCTCTCTGCACAGGCACCAAGCTGAGCAAGGCCTGCTCAGAGGGGACATCCAAGGGAGGCAGCACCAGGCTGCAGTCCAGAAAGCCCTCCAGGGAGCGCACCAGCTCCCCGCGACTCTGGACCAGGTACGCATCCATGCGGAACACCTGGGGGCCAGAGAGAGGGTCAGGGCTACCTGGACCTGCTGGACAGAAGGACCCAGAAGTCCACAGCCAGGGATCCAGAACCCTCTCATCCAGCTCCTCTTGCTTTTCCCGTTCCCCTCCTTTACCACCCCACCCCCAACCCGCTATGAAAGTCCCTGAGTGGGGAAAGGAGAAAGAATGAAAGCAAACCAGGTGGTTTACAGCAGCCCAGACGAGGCCAGCCCGGGCCAGACTTGACCAGGGACAGCCAGGCCTGAGTGGGCCACACTGGGCCAGGCCAGATCAGGCAAGGCTGGGCCAGACTACATGGGCCTGCACCACCCCCTGCTCAGACAGGTCAGAAGCAGCTGGATTGGGCTGAACCCACCAAACTAGTGAAGCTAAAGTGACCCAGGCTAGCCCAGGCTGCAGAATGGGCCTCATCTGCCCTCCAGCTCCTGGGCACCCCCAGCCCTCGCTGGCCCTGCCTCACCCTCTCTGACATGAGGGTGGCAGCCGCCCGACCCAGCTGGGTGTAGTCCGTGTGAGGGTCCTCGGGTCCCAGCAACACAAAAAGAAAGCGCACAGGCACGGGCAGTTCCACTGCGTCCTCCAGCTCTGTGGCCTCCTGCAGCCGCACGAAGCCCAGCACTGGCTTCTCCAGGAAGGTGGCACGACCTGCAAGGAGCAGGGGGATGTGAGGTGGTCAGGTTGAGGGGACACTGCTGGGGTCCAGGCTTAGGGAGAGGCAGGCTGGGCCAGGACAGGAGGCGGAAGCAGGGGGTGTGGAGGGGCGATGGTGGGGGCCACCACCACTTACCCACTAGCACCAGGGTGGCCTCAGAATCTGGGGGAATCTTTTCCAAAATTCCAGATGGCGAGTGTCCTGTGCCCCTCTCTCCCTGTGGAAAGGCAGGAGGTAAGGGGAGCATCCGGCCCCCTCCTTCCCTCCCAATTCTCATTTCTGTGTTCAAGTTCAGGCTTTCTGGCTCTTCCCACACACCCCTGGTGCGGCCTCACCTGATTGCAGAAGAGCTGCGTCTCCAGCGAAGGCTGTTGGGGCAGCAGAGGCTGTGAGGGACCTCCAGAACGCGTCAGGACCGTGGGCTTCACACCCCCCAGGGCCTCTAGGTCTCCGGCATGGCTGCAGGACACACAGGGGACAGGGGCTGAGGAAGCTGTTCAGGTTGGGCTCTCACAGAGTGGAGACTAGTGGTGGGAGGGATCACGTTCAAGTAGGACTTCTCCAGTGACCAGACTAGAGAAAGACCCTGGGGAGGAAGGAGAATCAGGCTCTTCTGAAGGCTGTGCGGATGTAAGCAGCCAGCCTCTGCCTGGAATGACTAGACAGAACTGGAAGAATAGATGGAGGGAAGGGCCTTGAGAGTCGGCCCTCCTGGGGACCAGTGGCCCCCAAATCTGAACATGGAGATATGGCCACCCCTCAAGAGGTGTCAGAGGCAGGAGCCATCCTGGAAGAAAAGTGGGCCCCAGCCTGGTGGCAAAGGGGCCATTTGGACTTCCAGGGAGCACTGAGGGCAGGTGGGCTGGGGAGGGCGGCCCTTGGGGAGTGGAGTCCAGGTCCAGGCAGGCAGGAGTACCTGTGTTTGATTAGCAGGACTCGGAGCAGTTCGTCTCGGTCCTGAGGCCGGATCTGCTCTTCGAAGATAAACCTGTCCAGGAGCTGGTTGGCCACCCCGGCCAGGGAGGTCTCTGCCAGATCCAGGAGGACAGTCCCTGCCGGCAGTGGAGGAGGTGAGCTGGACAGCTGGACTGTGGCTCTCCTCCCCACCGAACCTCACATGCAGGGGTTGCAGAGGGGCCCAGCATGGTTCACCTTTGGCAAAGGCTCTCTGCAGCTCCAGGAGGCTCCAGAAGGTGAGGTAAGACAGGTGCGGGCGGCCCCAGGCCCCGTCCTCCCCCAGGTTCTCCTCCAGCCGAACCCAGCGCGCTGCCTCCATCCATCGCAGTTCCTGATTCTTCTCGTCCATCACCAGCTCCTGCAGCTCCACGTAGACCTGCAGCCCCATAGACCTGAATTAGTCCTTCAGGCTCAGGGTCAGGCCGCGGGGAGACTGGCAGCGCAGGGCATGGGAGACACTCAGCGGACTCTGAGGGACGTTTGTAGGAGGCCCAGAGCCCTGGAGCATTTGGGGACAGGTCCTGAGCTCAGAGGGACTGTCCAGAGCTCCAGCCTGGAGTGTGAATGAGGTGGAAAGTGTGGGGAGATGCTCACGGGTCCCATAGGTACAGCCCACACTTCTGGCTCTATTCTTCAGCTTCCTGACCAGGCCCCTGACCCCATTTTAGAGGCATTTGGAGAACCTCTGGACCCAAAGGGGTGCTAGGGTGGGTACTTGGAAGGGAAAGGAGAGGGAAGTCTTCTGGTCATTGGGTCATCTCCTACCACGAAGACTGGGCGTGTCAATCAGCTTGTCTGTGGGTTTCTTTGGGGCCAGGTGACCACTTTCAAGGGCCTAGTTGAGGGCAGACCCAATTTCCTAACCAGCTAGACAGTCTGGGACCCAATAAGGATATGGGAGGTCTGGTCCAAGGAGAGCATATTTAATGCTGTGCTTCCCCAGGGAGCACTGATAACCTAGCCAGAGCCACAGCACCTGTAGGCTCAGACCTCCAACAGCCAGTTTCTCTCTGCCCCGTGAACTCCCTCCTCAGTGAGACGGGGCTCAGGTCTCCCCACTGTCTCCTTCCCTCTACTGACCTCCCAGGACCCCCACTCCTTCTCGGTCTGTTTGAAGCTGTGCCTGTCTCTCCACTCCTCCCTTCCCCCAGTAGAGTGGTGGGGCCCGAGGGCAGCACAGGAAGGAGAACTGGGAGAAGCTGGGGGTCCTCACCTCGTGGGTGCCCGGTTGCAATGTGGTGATGATGTGGTGGTCTGTGGCGGTTGGCTCGGTGAGGTCAGCTGAAAACCCGGAGGCCGGTTAGTGCTGCCCCAGACAATCCTGCGCCGCCCACCGTGAGCCTCAGAAGCCAGCGCGGATTGGTGCCCGGCCGGGACCCTGGCGCCCCCAGCCCACCCCAGCCCTGCCGCTCAGTGGGCTGTGGCTTGGCCCCACCTGGCTCTGTCACTCTCTCCCTAAGCATTGTGGAGGGCCTAGACTCATCCTCAGTGATGACCAGGGTGGGGGGTGGGGTGTCACCTCCAAGGTGATTGGAGGGTCCTAAATGGCAATTTTCAGGATTCTGTTAGGATCGCCTCCCCCTTGTGTCTCTTTGGGGGCCAGTTCCCTTCCTTCTTTTCACCTGCATCAACAATCTCAACAGCCCGTAGCTTCTCCCTGCCTCCAAGCTGCGTTCTGAGCCGCAGGGTGGGGTCTGCCTTTATATTGACCCCCTGCCCTAGCCCTCATTTCCCAGAGGGGCCTCTTTATCTTCAATACCAATTGCCCGCACTTAGGTCCTGTTGACAGTAAATAGGTGCCTGCCTTGGGCTCCCCAACTAAGACCTTGGACAGGCCACAGAAGGTTTCCTGAAGTCTCTGCCCTGGGGGTCCCCACAGCCTCCCATTTCTCAAGACCTGTGGACCCCACCACCACCAAACAGAATGATGTTCCCAGAACAGGCCCAGTGCCTGGCCTAGAAGCCCACAATGCATGGGTGTGGGTGGCATGTAGCCTCCTGCCCTTGTCCCAGACAGGCCTGGCTGCCTTCTCACAAATCTAAGGGGCACGGTGACGGTGACGGGTGACTGGCCCTACCCCAACACTGCCAGTTCCCTCCTGTGATCATTTCAAACAAAACTCTGTTTACCCTTCAATTAGCCAGGATTGTGGGAGAGCTAGCCCTGGGGCTGGGGCAGGGGGAGTGTGGAGAAGTGGGGAGGACAAGTTCCCCAACTGTCCCTGTCTAGGACTCAGCTTCTGACCCAGCAGAGAAAGAGGACAGGATTCACCTTGTGGCTCCTCCACCTGGGGCATAGGGGCGCCTGGGTCTTCATACTCCTCCTCTTCTAGAATCTCCTCCAGCCCCTCTTCGTAATCCTCCTGTGGGAAGTGGCTATCAGGGCTGGGCTACGAGGGGCTCCTTGAGACCCCATGAAGGTAGGAGTCCAAGGGCCAGGTGCCCAGAGCTCCTAGGTAGGAGGCTTACAGATGCCATGAAAGACTCACCTGAAAATCCCCCATGGTGGTGTCCTGATTGTCCTATTGTCCGCAGGGATCCAAGCCCCCAGCATAACCCGCACTGCGGGTCCCTGCAGGGGCGGGGACGTAGACTGAGTGAGGCACAGGGCATCATGGGGTCTCCTGGTCCTCCCCCAGAGGGAGCTGCATTTGAGTGAAGGGGGATCCCGGGTGTTGGGAGACAGTGGGGTCAGAGGAAGGAGGTGTGGGTGTGGGTTTGGAGGCAGGAGCTGGATTTGTAGATGTGAGGGCAGGTGTGCGGGGCCAGGAGACACCGGGCAGTGCAGGGCAGAGGGAGCTTGGCTGGCACAAGTCTATGGGTGTTGTGACGGGTGGGGTGTCCTTCAAATCTGGCTCCTTTCTCTGTTCATCAGTCCTCACCTGGTTTCTTTTCCTGCCCATACCCAGGACTCAAGGCAGCGTGACCTGTGCCCTCTTCTGGAGGCTTAGCACTCCTGAGAGTTTCCACATCACACCCTCTTCTCCCAGAAATGACTGCTGCGCATGGGGCATGGGGCTGCAGCATCCTGGATGAGTTGACCCTGCTCTTCTCCCCCACCTCATCCTGAACTCCACCTCTTTTGCTCTCTCCCCACTTACCCCATTAACCTCCTTACCAAGCTCTTTAAACTCTTTCCTACCCCAGGGCCTTTGCACACACAGTTGTCCACACCCTGAGTGCCTCTCCCCCTACACTTCAGCCCTTTTCACATCTCAGTTCAAATGTCACCTCTTCAGATTCCTTTCCTCACTAACTCAGTTTGTCATTTTCTGGTTTCGTGATTCATCTGTGCATATATTGTCTGATGACGCCTCTAGAAGGGAAGACCCTGCATGTCTCAATCCCCACTGAAAGCCCCCACCACTAACAGAATGGTTACACAGGGCGGGTGCTCAATAACTTCATGTTGAATGAATATAAGAACGTGCCCTTGGGGTTCCCTGGTGGTGTAGCAGCTAAGGCTTCGGCGCTGTCAACGCTGTGGCCTGGGTTCGATTCCCAGCCAGGGAGCTACCCACATTAAAAAAAAAAAAAAAAAAAAAAGAATGTGTCCCCCCTTGCAGGCTTGGGCTCTAGGACTGGGGAATCAGGGTGACTAGGACTTAGCCAGGAGACCAACTGAGTCCTGCCCCTTCCGTTTTCTCAGTTGTGTGTCTAGCAGAGAGGAGAGTATGCTCCCCTAAGGAATGTGGGGACAAGCCCAAGGGGAGCGCAGGGGTCTGCTAGGGCAGCCCCAGGCTGGGTGTGGAGGGACTTCCTTCCCTGCTCTCCCACTGCAGCACAGGGCTGCGGCAAGGAGCTTAAAGAGCTGTGGCGACAGGGATTTGTGTCCGGTGACAAATGGGCCCACTCTGTGCCTGCATGGTGCTGAGCAGTGGGACACTGAGATGAACAAGACACTGTCCCTACTTTCGAGAAGCTCCTGGCCCCGACCGGAGAGACAAGCTGTGGATACGTGATAGGCTAAGTGGCCCAGGAGATAACACATCCTTCAGACAAGCACAAGTTATGAGCGGAATGTGCTGGGCGCCAAGGACCTGTGTGGCAGGAGGAGGAGGAGGGCTCGTCAGTGGGGCTCGGGGTGGAGCGTCTCTGACGGAGGAGACGCGGGTGCTGGGCCTAGAAGCAGCGGTCGGATTTGACAGGCCAAGAGCTGGAGGAGGGACAGCCCAGGTGTGAGGAATGGCGGGCACAGGTGCAGAGCCAAGACCATGCAAGACAGGGCTGGGTGGTATTGTGTGAGGGGACAGGGCAGCGGGCGTAGACAGAAAAACTAAACAAACAACTTGCCTTCTGAGGAGTGGATGGCCCTAGAGAAAGGGAGAGGGGCCTGGCCCACCAAACACAAAGGCTGCGGTCCCGCTTTGGGGATGGTGGTAGAGTAAGAGATGGCCATGGGAGGGTCCTGGACCTGAGGATGGGACAGTCCCGACTGCACGGGACTTGCCCCTTGAGGATCCTGATCACACCCCTTTTGTCTCCTTCTTTTGTCCCTCCCTGTCCCCTTCTCCTCAGGTTCCCCTTCCTGCTTCTGCTCCTATCTTTATTCTCTTTCTTCTTCCTCTGGCCTTGCCCCCTCCTGGGTCTCAGATCTCTGGCAGCATCAAGGGTATTAAGCTTTAGGTGTGGAAAGTCCCACCCATGGGGCTGTGGCCTCAGTTTCCCGTCTGAGAGGTGGGGTGGTCAGAGGGGCCATTCAGGGCCAGAGAATCCGGAGATCCAGGCTGCCTCTCTGAATAGCCCTGGGCAGCTCCCAGCCTCTCTAATAGGCTGACCAGACGTCGTTTTAAATGGGGCAGGAAACAATAGTCCTGTCCCATTTCAAACGGTACCTATGGTCAGGCCACTGACACCTTGAATGTAGCCCGGTGAGACTGTGCTGGCCACACATACCATTTGAAACGGGACAGTACTGTCATTTTCTGTCCCGTTTAAAATGAGACGTCTGGTCAGCCTACTCTCTAGGCGTTTGTCATCCCGTCTGCACAATGGGAGGGCCTTCCCATGGGGGTTCCAAGACATCGGAGAGAGAGAAGAGGGGAGAATGGAGATGCCCTGAGCTCAGCTGGAGCCTTCGAGGGTGCACCCATGACCCAGATTGCTGCTCCCGCCAGCCCAAGCCACCCCCCAGCCGCAGGCCTTGCTCTGCCTGGCACTGATAAGGGCCCGCTCCCGGATCGCTGCCCCCAAACACCTGGCCAGCCCGCGAGCCAGGGCGAGGCCGGATAAGGGGGGCAGCTGGAGCCCCAGAGGTGGAGCACAGCTGGAGGAGGCTGTGGGGTGGGTGATCAGATGACAGGGAGGTGTCACAGCACCACCTTTGTGTAATTGCCCGTGCAGGGCCCTGTGCTGTACCGCCTTATCTCCTAATAATCCCAAACCACTCTGTGAAGTGGGTAATGTCACGAGCCCCATCTTACAGATAGGAAAGCTGAGGTGCAGAGAGGTTTACCTGCTCTGGTCCCCTAGTAGGTAGGTAGCAGAGGCAGGATTAAACCTTGGCCTACCTGGCTCCAGCTACACCTCTACCTATTACACTGAGCTGCCCCCATCCCCAGATAAGAAAACAGCTATTAGCTGGTTTATTGTTAGTGACTAAAGGCGTGGATTCTGTAGTCTGACTGCCAGCCTTGCCCCTTGCCATAACTGTGTCACCTGGGTGACCTTGAGCAAGAGACTCAACCTCTTTGTGCTTCAGTTTTCTCATCTGTAAAATGGGGTAAGGGGTAAGGACGATACCTACATCACAGACCTTTTTTTTTTGGTGGTTCCCCGGTTGGGAATTGGACTCCATGTTGAGGATGCCAAAGCCTAGCCCCTACCCCACCAGGGAACCCCCCATTGCAGATTTGTTATAGCATTAAGTCTATATATATAAAGCATTGAAAATAGTGCCTGGAACATAAGGAGCTTCATGTAAACGTTTGCCTTCATTATCACTGCTACTGGGGATCAGGGGCTGACTTGCTATCTTCATCCCCCTCTGATTTTCCTCCCATTCCCATGGAATTAGCCTAAGTGCTTTAAGATCCTAGGGTGATGGGGGACTCCCCCTTTCCCTCCAACACTCCCTAGCGGGGGGATAGTGCCAGGTCTCCCTGGTAGACTGCCTGAAATGTCCCAGATGGGAAGGCATGTCAGCTGACAACCTTTCTCCCAGGAGGGAGATGAGGTAGCCTGGGGATCCCCGTACACGAAGCAAAGATGGGGCTGGGAACTTGAGACCTGTCTGTGGGATCTGAGGCCCCCTGACACACACCTCTGCAGCCACGTGCCAGCTTCTTTTTTCTAACACTGGCCAGTTTTCCTAACATTGGCCACCCTGCTCACCCCAGCTGCAGGTGCCAATGGGCCTGTGCCCTTAGGGGTACCAACACACCTTGCAAAGTTCTCACCTCACCCACCTGCACCCTCTTTGGAGATCGGAGCACCCATGCCCACTTGGGGAAAGGTTTACACCAGGCACCTGAAGGAACCCTCAGAATAGGTGCCACAGCACCACCCCTAGACCTTCCCTGCTCACCTGCTCGCGAGCCCTGGGGTCCCTCCGGGAGCTCCTGCAGCCTCCAGTGCCCTCTGCCACCAGCAGAGCTCACACCAGCTCTAGGTTCTCCCTCCTTCGCCCTGGGGGCAGCTTGCAAACCCTGACTCATGCCCCCGCCTCCTAATCTGCCCGCCCCATGGGCCAAGGGAGCCCCTTCTCATCCCCGCCCTGCTCCTGCAGGGTGCCCAGTAAACAGAGTTATCTCTCACGCACATCTGGACAGCTGTGAGTCTGGCCCACCCTACTCGGCCGGCCAGCCCCCAATGCCTCCCTCCTGGCCCCTAGGATTCTCCTGTGTCTTCTTTCATGAGCTGTTTTGATGGCTGGGTTCTTGGAGCTGCCAGCCCCCTGGCAGGTCTGGTCCAGCCTTTAGATGCCCCTACCCTGCTTCTGTCCATTCTCACTCTGGCCAGGCCCTTCTGCTGTGGTCCCAAGATGCGCCGGCACCTTCTTTCTCCTCTCTCAGTTCCTTCTTCCCTCAGGACTTGCTCTTCCTCTGCAGCCTTGCCCGTGGGGACCTGCTCACTGCTCACAGGGCCCAGGCAGCCCCCTCCTCTTCTTGTCCCAGACCAGGGCACCTTCTCCCCAAGACCCCGTCTGGCTCCAAAGAGCTGGCCTCTGGGCTCTAAGGTGCTGCCACTCAGTCAACCTAAAACAATGTCAGGTCAACAAAACAACCTTCCCCACACAGGAGCTCCAGGCTCACAAAGCCCCAATGTCTGGGTACACTGGCTCTTCTGTAGGCAGCCTAGCCCAGGCCCCCCGGCCAGAGCAGCCTGCATTCTTGGCCCACGCTGTGCCCCTCCCCACGCCCCCCCATCGGGGCAGTCTCTGCTCCTGAGGGTGCTAGGGCTGGTCCCCAATTCCTGGGCTCTGTTTGCTAAAGAGGCAGAGACTGAAAGATGCATTCAGATCGGCAAGAAAGAAGAGGGGCTTGAAAGCAGACAGCGAAAAGCTTTTGTGGGTATGGCTCTGGACGGGGACAGAGGAAGCTGTCCCAGCTCAGCTCTGACACTGGCTGTGTGACCCTGGGCCAGTGCCCGCCCTCTTCTGGGGTTTATTGTCCTCATCTGTGAAGTGAGCGTGCGGGTTCCACCAGCTTGGAGGTTCCCCTGTTTAGACCCAAACAATAGAAATTTAGCGACAAGGACAGGCAGATGGGCGCATCCAGCAGCTCCACAGCAGCCCTCGGTCTTCACCACAGTCCCGCGCTGCCGAGCCCGGCAGACAGGAAAGGGCTCGGGCGGCCCAGAGCTGGGGTCCTCCTGTTTACGGAGGGCGTCTGTTCAGGCACAGGGCTGGGGGCTTCCCTGGGAGGTCACACGTAATCCCTCCAGCTCCCCATTTTATGGAGGAGGAAACTAACATGCCAGAGAGGTAAAGTGGCTTCTCAGTGAAAAGAAACCAATGGCGGGGCAGCGGCTCTGTGCCAGGCGCCGTGCCCGGTTCTTTACACGCACCCTGAGCTCTCCAAGCACCTCTGATGAAGGTGCTATTTATTATTGCCACTACCCCCTCACAGACACTAAAGGCGGAGAGGTAGGCCACTTGCCCCTGGGCTGGTGGAGCCGTGGCCGGGGCTCAGTGTTGCATTCTGTCTCATCTAAGCCCTGGGCTTCCTCCTGCCCCGCTGGGAACAGAGAGGCCCTGGCCGAAGGCAGCTGGGGAATGCCTCCTCCCACTCCAGGTTGGTGCTCACTCTCCAAGCTGGTGGCATCTGTCCCAAGTCCTGGCCTAGACTGGGCTACTTCCTGTGGCCTTTGACAGCAAATGCTGAGTGACAGCCTTGCCCTCTTGCCACAGCCCAGAGGGTATCTTGCCCCTCTTCCTGCCCCAGGAGGTGAGAGGCAGCTGAGAGCAGGAGGCAGCAATGGGGCACCTCTCCCAGGCCCCAGAAAGGACTGCCAGCTGGCTGGGTAGCGGGGACAACAAATGGGACCGTCTGGCTTGGAGTTGGATCTGCAGGTACCGCTCCTGCAGGCCACCCAACGCCCAGGCAGCAGCACAGCAAACTGGCATCTGGTCCTTTCCACTCAAACCACATGTTCTAGGTCATTCTTTTTGCCCTAACTGGATGAGGGTATTTCCCCCCATTCTGTTCAACATCACGTTTCACTTGCTTATGCTTCTCCAGGAAGAAACAATGTCTCCTCTCACCGATTTCTATTCCAATCTGAACCTGTTTCAGTCTGGTTCATCTGAAGAGCCCATGTGCCTGGCACTGGCCTGGGCGCTGGAGAAACAAGACAAGAGAGAGGCTTGTCTCTCCTTAGCCATACCCCTGAGCTGGATGTAGACGGTCAGAAAGCCTGGCATTTGGGGGAGCTGAGTGGGGCCCTAGGACGCCTTGAGCAGGTATCCTGATCGGCCTTCCAGGGCCCCACACCCTGTTATCCTCTTCCCTGAGATTCCCTCTTGTCACCCTTATTCTGCCATCACCTAGAGCACTAAGGGAGGAGCCTATCAGGACCCTTCCCCAAGGTCCATGGGTGTCTTGGTCAAGGTCTGTGCTCATGGAAGTTTGGGAGCCAAGGCCAAAAGTTGGCAGGAACGAGGCGAGCCCAGAGCGGACCCCTGGGCCTGCGGACGCCTACCCTCTACAGGGATGGAGTTGTACCCGCTATGGTATTATTCCAGACCCACAGCCCAGGCCATGGGTTGGAACGGGTTGTCCCAGAGGGAGACTCTGTGGGCCGTTCTCATGAAGGGACGATAGTCTCTCGTTTGAGGTCATCCTGGGATGCAGGCGGTCCTCAGTGAGAAGCGAGGATGTGGCACTGGGCCTTGGAAGGGGAGGCTGCTTTCTCTCTTTCAGCCTGAAGGATAAGAGGCTGAGACTCCAGGTGGGAGAGGGGGCTTTCATGGCCATGAGGTGAGCTGTCCCTGGCAATGGACTTGGCAATGAGGTGTTAGGTGGATCAGTGTGGGCCTGTGACCACTGAACTGTAGACCCATCTCGAAATCTCACACCTGCTTTTCGGTGCTAAATGGGAGAGTCTCAGCTGTCCCCTGCCTCCCCAAGGCCCTGGCAAAGCCTAGCTGGATGGCTCCCCCTGGGAACCGAAAGGAGGAGCTGAGGCCACACTCAGGACTATGGTTTGTAGTGGCAGCTAAGGTGAGGGGAGGTCCAGACAGCATTGGGTGATCCACTGAGGGGAGACAGGAGGCTGGCAAAAGGGACAGGGTAGGACCAGGTGACCTGGAGGGATCCATGGGTATTCCCTGGTAAAGGTATAACTTCCTGTGCCCTCATGGACTGGGGATGCAGACCGCTGGGATTTCTGCACCAAAGAGACATTTGGGTTCAGTGGAAATGCGTGGGGTCTGTAACCCGAGCCGCCACACCCTCTCTGTGGCCTTGGATTTCCTCTCTGAGGGTTGTGACAGCCAAATGGAGGCCAGATGGGAAGAGGCTGGAGACTGTAATCGGCTCTGGGTGCAGGTAAGGGATTGAGTTGTGAATAGGGAGAAGGAGCCATGGAGACTGAATGTCACCTGTGTACCTGGTGGCCAGGGCCATGTGGTATCCATCTTCAAGGAGTTCAAGTCCAATGGGGAGAACAGCACATAGAAGCAGAGTGCGATGATAAGTGGTGTGAACAAAGACTGGGGGTCCGAGGGACAAGGAATCTGGGAAGTGGAAAAGGTATTCCCGGGGGTCCTCTGAGCTGAGTCTTAGAAGTTAGTTCATCAGGAGAAGAGGGAGCGAGAGACATAAGGTGCAGCATGAACTGGGGGTGCAGAGCAGCCTAGGGCTTCATAGAAGTGAGGCAGTCATCAGAAAGGCAGGGTTAAGGGCATATGAAAACGGGGGTGGCGCATGGGACTACAACTGGAAAGGTACTCAGGGATGAGCCTGTCTAGCCCTCCTCCCCTGGAATCTGCACCCCATTACCCGCATCCCCAGTAGCTTTGGCGGACCCTGGGGGGGCATCCTGAAGGCTTTTGTCTGTCTGGGGAGCAGCTGGATCAGGAACAAAGGTAAGTCACTCTGAGCATCCCTCCGGGAGTTGGACAGGATCTCCTGAGAGCTGGGTGGTCAGGGAAGAGGGAGAGGATGGGTGGGGTTTCCCCACGTGAGGAGGAGGAGGCAGGTCAGAGGGCAGTTTCAGAGAGCTGGGAGGTCAGCCTGGCTCGCCAGAGGGCTCAGAGAAGTGGGGTGTCCTGGGAGGTAGGATCCGCTGAAGGGGCTCAAGGCTGGGCTGTAGGCTCTCGAGGTTTAACACTTGCCATCTCTGAAGGTTCTGTGTTCTCTGGGCTTCTGGGTCTTTACACATGCCGTTCCCTTTTCCTGAGACGCCCTACTTTTCTATATCTGCTGGACTAAAACTTTGATGTTCAGGGCTTGAATCTCTGACTTGGTGAGGCCCCCCCTTCCCCCGCCCCACTTCCTCAGCCCTGGCAAATTGAGATGACCCGGGCCAAGCCCACCTGTGTCATCGCCTGTCTGTGTGGTAGTGAGATGGTCTAAAGCCCCATCTTTCTCCTGCACAGACCCTGAACCCGAGGACACGGACCATTGCTCAAACCCTTAAACTGACCTGTCTTAGAGCTCTGCCCAGAGTTGATAGTTCATATGTGTTTGTTGACTTTGAATAGAATCAATGCAAAAATCAGTCCCTCATCCTACTGCTGAAAGCATAGATGAGACAATATTTGAGAAAGAAATACGAAGGACACACGTTAATAGTCATTTAATGTGAACCATTTCTCCTAAACACAAATAAGCAAAGAAACAAACCCTGGGCCTCCTCCAGTCTTCTGTCCCCAAACCAAGCTGCGTCCTTGATTCTCCTCTCTCCTCGCTCCCACATCCAACCACGGCCCATTCTCTCAGCTGCACCTCGCGTTCCGTGCTCATCTCTCCATCCCCACCGTCTCTCTCTCTCTCTCTCTAGACCCACCATCTCATCCCTCCATCACCCCAGGAGCCTCCAACTGGCCTCCTGGCTTCACTCAGGCCCCCTACAGACACCACCCAGCACTCAGAGTGATCTTTCACAAACATGAATCAGGAGATGTCACTCCCTTGTGTAAAATCCCTTAGGACTTCCCCACATGTGGGGTAACACCCATTTCCTACTCTGGGCTACTCCTGCCCTCTGCTTACTCCTCCTTCTGTTCCACCAAGTCACCAGTGCCGTTCCTGCCTGTCTCTCCCCACCCGGCCTGGGTGCTTCTCCCCAGTCTCCTCCTGGCTGGCTCCTTCTCGCCATTCAGGTCTCAGATCAGATGTTGCCCTGAAAAACGCCTTCTTTGACCAGCCAATTAGAGATAACCCCACCACTCTATCACTGGAAAATCAGGGTGGGCAGCGTGTAGAGGAATCCCCCAAATCGTCATGGTTTATGCAAGACAGAAGTTTATTTCTCTTTGATGTAAAAGCCTGGAAGTGGGAGGTCCCAGACTGGTAATGGTCCTCTACAATGTCGGGGACCCCACCCAGGTGCCTTCTGTCTTGTGGCATCTTCAGCAGGTGATTTTCTCCTCATGGTTCGGTATGGCTGCTTGAGCTTCAGCCATCACTTCTGCATTCCAGCCAGCAGGTAGGAGAAAGGGGTAAAGAAAGATGTGTCCCCTTCTCTTTAAGAACATTCCTCAGAAGTTCCCTGATGGTGTAGTGGCTTAAGGCTTCGGCGTTGGCGCTGTCAGCGCTGCGGCCTGGGTTCGATTCCCAGTCAGGGAGCTACCCACATACCAAAAAGCAAAAAAAAAAAAAAAAAAAAAAAAAAAAAAAAAAAAAAAAAAAAACAAAAAAAAAAAACAACATTCCCCAGAGGTTGCTTCTGCTTACATCCCATTAATCAGGACTTAGTCACATGGCTACACTCAGCTTTGAGGGAGGCTGGGAAATGTAGCCTTTATTCTGGGAAGTTAGGTGCCCAGAGTTCTGTTCCACACGAAGAGGAGAATGGAAGTGAGCGGACGCCCAGAAATCTCAGCCAGAATCACATCACCTGCTAAATTCGCTCCTTTTTCCCACCAGCTGATAGTTTCCTATTTCTTTAATTGTTTATTAATATTATCTTTCTCCACTAGAACCTAAAATCCACATGGACAAGTTCTTTGCTAGCATTGCCTATCACTGTATCTTCAGAGCCTGGCACAGTGCCTGGCACAAGGTAGGCTCTGAATTTTTATTGAATCCGTGATTAAATGATTCCCCACAATAATTATTTGAGAGATGCGTTCTCATTCCCATTTCACAGATGAGGAAAAATGAGGCGCAGAGAGATTAAATAACTTTCCCAAGGTCACACAGTAGGCCGTAGAGTCAAGATTCGCATCTTGCTCTCTGTGGCTCCAGTGTTCTCTCAACTCTTTCCGCCTCCCGTGCTGGCTCCTCTGATCTCTCAGCTCCTCCCTGGATCAAGCTGAAAGCCAGGAAACCATCACCTGGAGTCTGTTAGTACCATTTCTCTGGGAAATTTCATCTCAAGTTCTCATATATGCATGTCTTTAGTCTCTTAAGGGATCAACATAAGTAATGGTTGTTTTGGGACAAGTTTCTGTAACCTTCCTGCAAATCACTAAGTGAGGATGTTACATAGACCACATGAAATAAATTCCTCCTGGAATTAAGCACTGAGATCAAGTCTGGAACTTCAGATGAGCTGATATTAACAGTTTCTTCGTTTCAGATAAGAGAGGACTACCTAACTACCAAGTTTTCCTTTTTACCTTGGGTACCAGGAAACAGAGTTTCAATTAAGCACCCCCTGATGCAGCCCCAACCTTGGAAAGGTGCTGTAGTGGACAGAAGTGTGTCGTTTGGAACCAGGGAGCCCAGACTTGAGTCTCAGCCCATGCTTTGTGAGCAAGACATTCAAACTGCCCTGAACCTTAGACCCAAGATCATAAACATAGTATCCTTCCCTTCCAGGTCTTTTACAAGGATCGAATGAGCTATCACATGGGAAAGCTCTCTAGTAATGATGAGGTGATGAAGAGATGGTTGGCCCTTACCCCGTGCAATAACAGGGCATACTCAACTAGCGAAGGCTAAGTTATGACTTCTCCGGTCTCAGGAATTCTCTCGTAAGAGAAGTGGTCAGAGAAGGGTTCAGGAAGGAGGCATCTTGAAGGACAGATGGAATCCGCTGGTGTAGAACATTGGACAGTATTATCGCTGTCTCCCACAGTGCTAACCCGTGAAGTCACTTCCATTTTCTAACCCAGCCTGCCCTGTTTCCCTCTTCCCACTCTTTCTGGTACTATCTCATCCATCATTAATCCTGTCTAGCCACTGCTGTGTGTGTGTGTGTGTGTGACAGTGGGGGTGGGGGGTGGTGGAGCACAGCTCATGGGTGGGGAGAGCAGCTCACAAGTCTTCAAAATGAGTTTAGTCTTGGAAAGAGCAAGGAGCCCCAGCCCAGGGCGGGAGGCTGAAACCTAGGTCTCAACTCTTCCCGTTAATTAGCACCCTCTGACGCTCTGCTTCCCCGTCTATACAAAAAGCCACCCTCGTTAAGGTTAAATGGGCTTTACTTACAGACTGTTCCCTGTTAATCCTGACAGTACTTGAAGAAAAGGGGACCCAGAGAGGTGGCGTAATGTTCCAGAGGTCAAGCAGCTCATAAGCTGGATTCTCAATCAAGCAGCCAGGGTACAAAGCTAGGGATGGGGACAGGGAGGGAAAACCCTCAAGGAAATGACTCTTCCGGGTCAGTGACAGTTGGAGGTCGAACTGGCCCGAGGGAGCCAGGCACACAGGAGACTCTGGCTGAGGTGCAGCTGCTACAAACTGGAAAAGCACAGCTCACTAGACTGCCAGAGGCCTGAGGCTGGAGACAGACAGGCCGAGACAGGCCCCGCGTGCTTGACCAGCATCCCGACTTAGGGCCCCGGAGGCCCTGGTTGCGGGCCTGCCCGGGGGAGCGCTCCGCCCGGAAGGACCTGGGGGAAGGGCAGAGGCCCTGCGGGGTTGTGAGGGTGAAAGACGGCGCAGGAGGACCCACACTGGGGGCCTCTGTGTGGGGGGAGGACCTGTGGGGAGGGGGCCTGTGTCCCGCTGCTCGTAGGGCACGTAGGGCGCCATGCTTGTGTGCCAAGAGCCCGCGAACCCTGCACTTCCTACCCCTCCCCCAGCTGCACCTGGCAGGCAGCCTCAGGGTAAAGTCCAAATTCCTTCTTCTGACCTGTCTCTTCCTACCCCTTGTCCCCCGATCCTGGCCTCCTGGCTGGTGAACTTGATCCCAGGCCCTGCCTTCTGGCCCTCATGTCCATGCTCTCCCTTCACCTGGCTACATGTTTAAAATTGAACTCAGTCCCTTCTCCAGTCCAGTCACCTACACTTCTGTTGACTTGCCACCCAGCACAAGTTGCAATGCTCCTCTCCAGGTCCTCCTATGGGGACCTCCACCACAGTTCCTCCCTTCCTGAGGGTTTCTCTGTGACTCAGTCGCCCTCTGTTTTCAGGACCGGCCTGCACCCAGTAGGAGCTCAGAACTAACTGTGGCAGGGATTGACCTTGGATTGTCCAGGCTGTCACCACCCGTGGGAAAGCCGGCTCGTGTCTCTCCTTCCTCACGTCCAGGCCTGACCTTAGGAAATAATTTGGAACCAAAGAGCAGCCTCTTTGGCTGGGGACTGGCGGGTGGGATCGGGGCAGGCAGCACGGTCAGCCCCAAGTAGTATCTCTCTGGGCTTAGAGGGCCCCTGTGTCTAGAAGGGTGCACTGTGCGAGAGGAACCCCAGTATGAAAAATGGGTCTCACCCCGCCTGTGAGCTTTATTTAAAAACAACCAAGTGCTGGGAAAATAGGTGTGACTGCAGGTGTGATTCCACATCAGACCTTAACAGACCCTGAGCAATGCGGGGGTTAGGGGTGCCGACCCCCGTCCAGTCAGAAATCCTTGTATAACTTTTGACTCCTCCAAACTTAACTATACTCATCCTTCAGTATCCAGAGAGATTGCTTCTAGGACCCTCCCAGGTGCCAACATTTGCGGATGCTGAAGTCCCTTGTATAAAACGAACAGAACAATGCACCCCATGGGTCCTCTGCACCCTCGGAGTCCCAGCTGGAGGTCAGAAACACTGTTGTCAATGGTTGCCTAAATCCCAGGACATGACACCCAGGGAATAGGAGAGCCAACAGTATGCTCCTGGACAAAAATCTGTGTGTACGAGGACCCATGTAACTCAAACCCACACTGTTCAAGGGTCGACTGTAATCTACTGGAGCACCACCCTGCCTGGGCTGGGCCTTGTCCAGGGGGAAGAGGAGAGTTGGGGAGGAGGGGGTACAGGGGTGCTCCTCCAGAATTTGTGCCGGATGTGTCTGTGTGGCAAAGAGCTGCTGGTGCGATGGAGAGGGAGGGGAGGGCTGGCGCGTCCTCCTTCCGCTGGCCTGCCCCTGGCTTGTCTCTCACACTCGCTCCCTGGGATCTCTCTCTGGCTGACACACCCCTCCTCAGGGCAGGTAAGTCTCCCTGTCAGTTGGGGCCTCCCCTCCCAGCCCACCAGGGGCCCTTCTTTCTATGTCCCTCCTAGAGGAGGGGACAGATGGTTCCTCCAGAATAGGGCCAGGCCTGACTGGAGGGAGAGCCCCTCCCTCGGGGAGCAACTCCATCCTTACATGGGCTCTCCTATCTGCTGAGCCAGATGTTTGGGGCCTCTGTCTGACAGCTGATGGGATGGCGGGATCTGTCTCAGGGCCCGGGCCTACGGGTGTGTCCCCCACTCCGTGTGTGTGGGGAGGGGGCAGAGAGAGTTGTGTCTAAGCCAATGTCTCTGGAGCCAAACCATTTGGGTCTGGTCGCAGATTCTTCATGCATAACATGTAGCCTCCCAGAGAGGTTTTGCCGGTACAATGAGATACTGTATAGAAAGCCCTTAGCAAGCTCCAGGCACGTAGTAAAGTTTCGTAAATAGTAGCTATTGCCACAGTTAGAGAAAAAACCCCAGGCAGCAAGGTGGTCTCTTGAAGGAGCCCTCCATGTGCTAGACCCTGAGGTCTGATGCTCCTAGCTGATGGAGGCAGAGGCCCAAAGCCCTGGCTGATGGGGAAGGGAAGAAGCAAGGACTCTGGGACCCTAAACCCCTGACCATAGCTTCTCCTGCTTCATGGACTGTCCTAATCAGGAGAACTTGAGCTGCCTACCCCCAGTGCCAGCAGAAAAGCTGAGCTCTGAGGAGACTTCTATTCCTCCCATGTACCTCTGTTTCTCTGAGGGGGAGACCAATCAAACTCCAGCACACTCAGCTCAATAACTCAACTGTCCCCTGCAAGAGCCTAAAAGAGGGCAGGGAGCTCCCAAGTCCAAGCTCCCCTCCCTACCACTCCTCGTTTCTTTCTTTTCTTTTTAAATTTTGTCACCAAAAAGGATTGATTCAGGAAAAAAGAGGGTTACAACCCAGTGCAAGCCATGTGCACACTCCCCTTCCTTGTTTCTTTTCGAATAGACCTTGGTGCAGCCTATCAGAACCTGGAGCCTCCGTTGTGCCCCAGCACTGGTTAATTTCAACTGGTGCCTGGCCAGCGGTGCAGAAGGGGCCCTGGGTGGGGTGGGGTGGAGTGGGGAGGGGTTCTGCAGGGCCCAGACCTCTATCTCAGGATGCAGTGCTGTCAGCTGGGAGACTTGGGAGAGGACA
Organism: Lyroderma lyra; assembly: GCA_004026885.1. Taxonomy (NCBI): domain Eukaryota; kingdom Metazoa; phylum Chordata; class Mammalia; order Chiroptera; family Megadermatidae; genus Lyroderma; species Lyroderma lyra. Next base: position 64,411 of record PVJL010002629.1, read on the forward strand.
TCATTAACCCATCTTGCCTTGGAGAAAAAAATACGGGGTCTAATATCTTTTGGATAATGGGAGGAAGTGCGGTTTCCTAAGGCTCAACTTTGAGGAGATGGGAGACTTAGTTCATTTATTCATCCAAGGAGGAGGTCCACAGCATTAATTTTGTACCTACTAATGTGTCAGGCAGCATGCTAGGCACCTGGGGATACAGAAGCCTGAAACTCAGGTTGAAGGGCCTGGGAGCCTCCTAAGTCTGGGGGAGTGTAAACATGGCAGTTCAGGGAAAGGCAGCAGCCCAGCATGTGTGGGAGCTTCCTGGGCACCAAGTCACCCATCATTTTGGCTGGCGAGTCGCACAGTGAGCCAGGATTCCTCCCGTGATTTAGCAGAGACAAACAGGCGCGCTCAAAGCACGGTAGCAGGTGTGTCCATGAAGGGCTGAGCAGTTGGATCAATCCTGCCATCCCTTCTTCATCTTAGATGGGAAGGCCTGGAGAGCAGACACCAAGAAGGACTCCAGTACCTGTAACACGTCGGCCCCATCCTCCTTCTGCCTCATCTACACAGCAGACCCCAAACCTTGCAGGACCCCACCGTGAGCGTGTGTTCTCACACCCGAGACTGCTGCTGGAAGCCATCGCTCCAACCAGATGTGGCACTTTTGGAAATAAGTGCACTTACTTCCAAACGGAAATAACGCCACCCCAAAGAAATAAGATTCCCAGGAGGACAATGGCTTCCACGTCCAGGGGTAGCAAGAAAACTTTACAGGATGTCAGGGGCAGTGCTGAGCAGGACAGTCTGAGCATCAGGAGGAGAAAGATAGTCAGGCTCGCCTGAACTAGGCCGGGCGTGAAAGGCGGCAGGCCAACAGAGGTCAGAGGTGCTTCTGAGCATGGACAGGCCTTTGCATGAGAAGTGGCCATCCTTGTGCCCAGGGGTCAGAAAATGAAGGCAAAACATGAGCAAGGACACAAGAGGCCTCTACAGGGTGGCTTAAAGTTCCCTCTCCTCATTTTAAAGAGACTTCAATGACAGAGTTCAGATGATTGGGAATGAAGCATTGCAAAGAAGCCTCAGTTTGCCTGGTAACCGGATGTGACAACGTTTTGGAAATAATTTTATTTGTATGTATTTTGCCAATTGTTTAAGGTGTTTAAAGCGTTCAGAAAACTCAGCCATATTTTAATTACAGTACATAATTGTAGTAGAGTCTTTATGGCCCAGGGAACTGAGTTCAACACTCACCAGCTGTGTGATCTTGGCAACTGTTCACCTCTCTGGACTTCACTCTCCTCAGATGAAAAATCGGAATCAGGTGATAATAACAGTGTTTTCCTCTCGGGCTGGTTGTGAGAATTACTGGCATAATGCATGTAAAGGCACGTCAAACAGTGCCCGGTGCAGGGTAAATGCAATATTGAATTTACTTATTTTTATTGCCCTTGTTTTGTTAATTCACATTTAAAATGTTGGAGACATTTAATTTGTCGAATTCTTAAGTGTTAACCTTAACTTGGGTGAAATTACTAGAGAGAGGTCGATTGCTTAAAGTAATAGCAATCATTTCATAGATTCAGAAAGTTAATAAATTGGATGTGAAACCAAGTTGAGGCAGTAGTAGAGGATTTCTCTCCATCAGCAAAGGCCGCTGGACTTTGAAAAATTTAATAAAAAACGGTCCTCCCCTCAACTCCTGTAAACTTGTTTGTAGTGACACCACCTGTCCTCTAGGGGGCTCGGGCTGTTCGATGTGACTCCTTACCACTCTAGAGCACTCTGTTTCCACCCTAACAGGCACGCACCACTTCTGGTCTTCCTCTCTCAGTCTTCCCCCAACTCTCCTCCTCTCCCTCTACGGGCTCCTTCCCCACAGCCCTGATGAGCTCAAGCCTACCCCATTAAAATAACCAATGTCCCCTTAACCTTGGAGCATTGCCCTGTTGCTCTCTTCCTCACAGCTCAACTCCTTAGTCCTCTTCCTCACCCCTCATTCTCTACTCTGCTCAAGATAACCCAACTTTTCCTCTATCTCCCCTTTCCACTAATAACCTACAAGTTGCCAAATCTACTGGACACACCCCAGCTCCTCAGCTGGATTTCTCTGTTGCATTTGACACACGCAGCCTCTCCCTTCTTGGAAATATCTGCTCTCAGTTCCCATCCTTTCTCTATGATAGTTTCTTCTCTATCTTCTTGGCTGGCTCATCTTCCTCCTATCACCTCCCCCCATGATGGTGCTCCCCAAAGTTGGTCTTTTCTGAGCTATCTTCTCCCTCCACTCTGCATGCTCTTATAACTTGGCCCTCTTCCAAGGTGCCCTATCTCAGCCATGGATGCTCTAGTCCACTTGCTGCTCAGGTCATAAACTTGGGAGTGACTACAAAACTTCCACCTTATCTGGCCAATCACCAAAGAGCTATCTATTGACTTCCATGTAAATGACGACCTTTCTAAAGCCCAAATCAGAGCATGTCACTCCTTGGTAATGTTCAAATGCTATGTTCAATGCCATAGCTCTGTCTAACCCTGAGTTTCATTCTTTCTCTTCATCCCCTCTGCTTATATACTAAACTACATGGACTTCCTGTATGGTTAGCACAGGGCATGGCACATAGTAAGTCCCCAATAAGTGTTTGTTGAATATACAAACTGAAAGGTTAAAAAAAGTAAGATAATGGGAAAATATAGGTCATGCAGTTCCAAATGGTCAAAGCTAGAACAGTTTAAGCAACAAAATAAAAAAAAGTAGTATCGAATTATATCACAGTGAGGTACCACCACACACCCACTGGAATGGCTAAAATTAAAAAGAATAAAAATACTGAATGTTGGCAAGTATGTGAAGCAACTGGATCACACTGATGGTGGATATGCAAAATGGTGCAACCACTTTGGGAATTTGGAAGTTTCTTCTAAAGTTAAACACATACTTCTCATATGATCCAGCAATTCCACTTCTAGGTGTTTACCCAAGAGAAATGAAAACACTTGATTACACAAAAATTCATACAATACCATTTAGAGGGAGTTCCCTGATGGTGTAGCGGCTTAAGGCTTCAGCGCTGGCGCTGTCAACTGCTGCGGCCTGGGTTCGATTCCCAGCCAGGGAGCTACCCACATACCAAAAAGCAAAAAAAACAAAACAACAACAACAACAACAACAAAAATACCATTTAGAGCGGCTGTAGTCATAATATAAAAAGAATTTTAAAAACCCTAATGTCCATCCACAAGTGAATGGACAAGTAAATTGGAATATTACAAAGCAACATTAAGTAATGAATTAACAACACTTGCAACAACAGGAATCAATTTCCAAGGTGTTACGCTGAGTGAAAGAAGCCAGACACAAAATAGTACGAGGTCAAACAATTAAGTTCGCAAACTCGCCACTGTGCGCTTACATTGGTGGCACAAAGACAAACAGCCCAATTAAAAAACGGTCAGAGGACTTTTTGAAAAAGTATTTCACAGGGGATATACAAATTGCCAATATACACATGAACAAGTACTCAGTATCATTAGTCATTAGGGAAATGCAAATCAAAGCCACAAAGAGATTTAACACTTTGCAGGTACTAGAAGGAAAGAAGCAAATCACAACTGAATTCATACAGTCTGACACCATTTCTACAAAGTTTAGACATTGGCAACATTAAACTATATATTTGATTGATGGACACACAGGTGATAAAACCATAACAGGTGATAAAACCATAAAGAAAAGCAAGGAAACGATTATCACAAAAGTCAGGATAGTTGTTATCTCTTGTGAGGATGAATAAAGGTGAGATCTAGGAGAAGCACAGGGAGGCCCTGGGGTATAGCTAATGCTCTATTTCTCAACCTTAGAGGTGATGGTACAGGTGTTAGTTTTGACCTTATTCTTTAAACTGAACATTTGTGTTTTGTGTCCTCTTTTGTATAAAAGATATATCTTGCAAATGAGAAACAAGAACATCATGATTGCCACTGACTACGGGTCTGGAGTCAGGGGGATGCTAAGAAGGGCTTCTACAGGTGAGACAAGAGCAAAAAGGCCAAGTATGAGGTCCCAGAAGCCAAGAATTGAGACTGAAGCTGAGTGAGCATGAGCTCTGATGGGGAGTCAGGACCTTCTCCCGAGCCCCCAGGGAGTCAGATCAGGGTTGAGAACTTCTATAGGTCTTTCATCTCCTCTTCCTCTATTTGTGCTAACAGATGGTCCCTGCCTGCTGCTCATATTCAGATGTGGGTGCTCATCTGAATCAATGTGGAGATATTGACCCTCCACCAGCAGAGCAAAGTAAAATTCAGTAACTAGGTGGAGTTGGTGAATACATAAGAGCTGAGCCCTGGGATGAACATTCCTGAGATCAGACAGAGAAATTGGGTGGAGCCCCTTTAATCAACACAGAAAGGCTTTCTGTGGAAGCTGGCGATTTCAGTGGGTAAAAGAGAACAGGTTGGATTGAGGAATGGAGCAGGTGGGAGCAGGGATGTGAGAGAGCAACTGAGGCAAAGGGCGGCAGGGAAGCCAGACTATCCTCCAGTTATCCATCCCACCTTCTGGTAAAAGATGCAACCGCCTTTGCGGGGGCGCTCCTGGCCTTGCATAGAGGGCTGAGGGCGCCACGCAGCAATGCAAGGCGTTAACCGCAAAGCCAGCTGCCCCTGGGGTGGTGTGAAGGGGAAGAACTCGGAAGAGAAGTAGTGCCTTGGCATGACTGTGGGCACCATCTCTACTGCCAGTAAACCTCCGCAGAGCCCAGGCCCTTAGCTGCCAGTCTGCTCTTCACTCACTGTCTTGAGTGGTTCCAGGCGCTGGGCTCCTCCGGCTGATTCTGGATTCCCATCCCCCACTTTAGGAGAGGTTGACTCCACCAGCTGGTGCAGCCAAGTCGACCCCGGGCGCAGACAGATACGCAGTCTCTCTGACTGCTCCTTGGCCTCCTGGGTCGGCAGCACAGAGACACCTGCCCTCTCAGGACGCAGACCTGGCCCTGGCCTGAAGGGGAATGCTGATATGGAATAGGTCGGGGCCGGGGGGATAGGGGCGAGGCTATAATTAGGGTACTAGAGGTGAAGACTTCCATTCCCCAGGCAGCAGGGTGTGAGAAATCTGAGCTAGGCACCTCTGATCACAGTAAAAAAAGGGATGTAAGCGTCAGAGCTCAGAGATATAAAGAGAGGGGTCTCGGGCTCTGAGTGTATGGGTGGAGGACTCCCTCTTTCTCTTTCCAATTGCTGCCTCTTCCGGGGCCCCCCTCCGCCCTCTCCGGGGCCCTGGCCCTCTCCCCTCCTCCTGAAATATTGCGCCCTCTGCGGATTGGTCCCCGGCCTGCCGGGGGCGGGGCCCGAGGGCCCTGACGTCACTGGCCGAGGTGGGGGCGGGCGGCTAGGGGAGGGGGGGTGACGAGCCCCGGCTCAGCACCTCGGAGAGCTCCCTCCCCAGCCCTGTTTTGCTCTGAAATCGCCGCTGGGGGAGGGAGCCAGGGGGCCGGGCACCCGGCGCAGCGGCAGGTGATGGCCGTAGAGGGGTCGCAGGGCCCCGGCGGGCAGAGGGCCCATCCGTGATCCGGCGAGGGGGCGCCGGGCGGGGTAGGGGGCAGCTGGCGACGGCAGCAGTGGCCGCACATCTGGATGGAAGCGAGCTTTGTCCAGACCACCATGGCTCTGGGGCTGTCCTCCAAGAAAGCGTCTTCCCGCAACGTGGCCGTGGAGCGTAGGAACCTGATCACCGTGTGCAGGTGGGGGGCCGATGGAGGGTGGGGGTGGGGTGGTCTGGGGGAGGCGTCGGGGCGGGTTGCGGAAAACTGGGTGAGAGTCCCTGGGAGGATGCAAGTCCGCCGGGAAGAAAAGTGAGGCCCGGGGTTAACGGGAGCGCGTCCACTGTCCCTCTCAGGCCCAGATCGCAGAGCGGGTTTGGATGTCTGGTCCCCAGCCTTCTAGGCCAGGCCAGGCCTATGCCCAGCCTGAGGCCTGGAGGGTGAGGGGTGTTTAATTGGCACTGCAGCTTCCTGTGAGAACCAGGAAGTGACATTGTGCGTGAGGAGGAGGGGTGGGCATGGCTGGCTCCCTTTCTGGGGGCGGGTAGGCAGTAGGAAGAGGAGACTGATGAGGTAGAGGGAGGACCACCTTCAATGCATACCCTCACTCCTACCCAACAGCCTGGCCTCTCTGAGGTGGCGCTTTCCTGGGAGATTTTCCGATGCTCAATTCCTGGACAGGAATGGTGCCCTCCTCCTTTTCTGGGCAGCTACAGCCTGTGACAGAGTCAACTGGGCGTGTGGGCAAAGAGCCTGAATCCATCCAGTGAAGGGTGAAGGGGTCGGCCCCTGCCCTGGGAAGGACTAAGGAACTGGCCTAAGAAGCCTGGATCTCCTGGGTTCAAGGGGAGGGGATTGGGAGGGCAGATCCTTTAGTCTTTTTGGCTGGGGTTGTTGCAGTGTTGAGAAGATTCCCCACATTCTTGGGGCCTAGAAAGTGAACCTTCCCACTTCAGCCCTGCAAACTCACCCTCCCTTCCCTGCCCTGCCCTGAAACCAGGAATATTCAGCCTCTCTCCCTCAGTCCCCATCACTCCTCCCTCCCTCTAGGATTCCCATGCCAGCTGCTTTCTCCACCTGCAAACTTCTCGCCCACCATGCCACCTCTGGGGGCAGAGAGCTGTCATCCCTTGCCAGCCCCACCTGCCTGGACATAGGCCTTGGCCCTGCTCCTTCCCTCAGGAATCAGTGCCCATCGGATGCCCTGGCTCCAGTGTCCTCTAGCTCTTCACAGTGCACACACCCAACGGCACTGTGTCTGTCTCATGCCACTACATCTCTAGTGCCTAGCACAGTGCTGTGTACACCAGACCTCTGTAATAATACCTGAACTGTTATAGTAGGGATGAGTGCAGAGTGCAGGCCGCTGCCTCCACCCTCACATCCTAAACCCTGCCAGTGTAGTTTAAAAGCCAGATGGTCCTAGGTTCAAGTCTTATGTCATCGGTTATTAGCTGTGCAACCTTGCAGAAGTCTCCCAACCACTCTGAGCGTTAGGTGCCTCATCATCATCCCCATTATAGATGTAACAGCCACGCTGAGGAATGATGATGGCATAATCCTAGCCCAGTGCCTGGCACATGAAAATAGCCCTGTCCTGACGACACTCTTCCTGTCCCTCTTCTCCCTCTTGACCTCCTAGATTCTTCTTTTTTCTATTGCCTGCCAGGACAGCTGGGCCTCTTGAGTGTGTGGAGAAGAGAGGCCTAAGCTGCAGAAACAGAGGTTCTGGTGGATTGGAAGTGGGCTTACAGCTGTGGTGTGAGGGATAAAATTTGGGAGGGGGCGATTGGGGGCATGAAAAAGGCTCAGGAACCCCTTGGGCCCCTGCCACCTCATCACTGTCACATGGTTTGCCTCCAGCTCCCAAAACAGTTTCTTTAGCAGGCTGAGGGCTCCCCTGGGCTCTGGCCTCCCTGTCTCCATGGTAACCTGCAGCAGCCACTGTACCTCCTAACAGGGAACACACCATGGGGCTCCCAGGGGCGATGACCAGCTAGCTCTGTAGCACCCCTAAGAACAGATGGCAGATGGCTGTCATGCTGAAACCAGCCCCATTCCATCACTGTGGTCTGAACATGATGACCAGAGGAAATCACTGGGGGTGTGGGGGGCTGCATAATGAATCCCAGATAATGCCCTAAACTCAGGCTCCTTCTGGCAGGGCCAACCTTCCCATTAATGACCCAGCTCCTTACCACCCCTGCCCAGACACACTCACCTTCTCCCAGTGCTGCCTGGGATCTGAACCAGCATTTAATGAGGCAGGTGCTAGTATTCCTGTTTGCACCTGGGACAATGGACCACTGAGGGATTACATGACTTGTCTAAGGCCACAGGGGTATCACAAGGAAATAGGACTTGAGTCCACCAGGCTGCCTCCCTCTACATCCCACTCCAACACTGATCTGACTCTGCTCTCAAGCCAGACCAACTTGAAGCCCAAAGGGAAGGGAGGGCCCATGGACCCAACTGTGCCATTGGCCTGAGAGCCAGGGAGGCCAGTGCCCGAGGGCTGGAGCCTGCAGAGTGGAGAGAGGGTGGAGGAGACAGGGACTTTTTGGGTCCTTGATAATTGTGATAGCCACCAGGAAGCTGGAAGATGTAGCAGAAAGAGCAAGGGCTTTGGAATCAGAGGTACCTACTTGACTCCTCAAAAGCTGGGTGACTCTGAATAGATCAGTCAACTTCTTGGGGCCTCAGTTACCTTATCTGTGAAATGGGGATGATGGTGATAAGAGGAACTACCTCCCAGGGCTGTTGTAGGGATGGACGAGATAATACATGCAAAGCATAGTGCTTGGCACGTTAAAGGGCTTGATAAGCCTAGGGGGGAAAGGACAATTCTAAGCAGCTCCACATCTGCTCTGCCACCCACCATAGAGCAATAATGGGATGTTGGGAGCTGACCTGAGCCCTGCCCCACCCTATTGCAGCCATGGTAGGTGGAGATTGCAGGGGTAGGGATTGCAGAGAGAGCCAAGGCTTCGAGCAGGATTGGAGAGGGGAAGAGGGACTACTGGGCTGCAGTCCCTCAGCCTCACTGGCTTCCCTTAGCTTCATTCCTCTCTGAGAAGCCAGGTGTCAGAAGCCAAGGCCCCTTCCAGAGATCTGTGGCCAATGCCCACTCCTACCCAGTGTGTGTGTCAGACCCACACCCTATACTTTCCTGGGCCCAGCACTGTACTGCCAGGTTCTGGGCAGCTGGTATGTGGGCGGACAAGCTGGGAAGAAAGAGGGAGAAGGGGGGCCTCCTGTGCTGAGAGCCCACCTGGCCACCATGCATGCCCACGCCCCATGTGCTCAGAGCCAACTCACAGGCCCTGGCACAGGTGAACCCCACTCCAGAAGGGACCAACAGTTGTCCCAGCAAGAGCAGGAGACAGCAGAGGACAGGGTCAAAACTGGCTTCTAACTCCTAGCTGACCCCCAACCCATGTACAGAGAATGCAACTCTGAAGGGTGGGTGAAGTGGAGGGGCTATGAGGCAGTGCCCTGGCTCTAGGTGCCTCGACTTGTACCTATTCTTTCATCCCCTCTCAAACCTTGTTCCCAAAGCTTCCTTTCTCTGGCTGTCACCTCTCCTGTCACCATTTTGTCAACCAGTCTCCCACCTGCCGTCCTAGCACTCCCACATCATGACAGCTCTATGGTCACTATATTCTCAGCTATCTCCCATGCTCTTTTCCCTCTGCCATTCTACTACATCCATGTTCTTCATGACCTCTTCTCTGCCCTTCACTCCATCTCTTTGCCTGATGCCCTTCCCCTGCCACCATCACCCTGTCTTCTCACCTGACACCCCACTGCCCCTTCTGCCTACCCCCCACCTAGGTTCTCTGTGAAAACACTGCTGGAGAAGTACACGGCAGAGCCCATCGATGACTCATCTGAGGAGTTTGTAAATTTTGCAGCCATCTTAGAGCAGATCCTCAGTCACCGTTTCAAAGGTGGGCTCAGGTTCTTGGCCCCCATGGCCCAGCCCTCCCAACTCCCAGCCTTTAGCTTCTGGCCAACCCCCTCTGATCTACACTGTGGCTTTCTAAACCCATGGCCCCAATTCTGGGCCATGCACAGAAGCTCATGCACAGAGCTGGGAAGGTGGAAGGGAGTCTTCTGGGGATGCAGTTATATGCTGCTGTGCCCTTTGTGTACATGCATGTGTGTGCACATACACCTGTGTATGTGCACGTGTGGCTGCTTATACTTATGCATGTGTGTGCCCTATTACATGGACCCTCTCCAAACTCCTTAGTCTTGCTGAGCCCCCTCCCTGCCCTGGCTCAGCCTGTGCCCCAGCAGGTCCAGTGAGCTGGTTCAGCTCAGATGGGCAGCGAGGCTTCTGGGACTATATCCGGCTGGCCTGCAGTAAAGTGCCCAACAACTGTGTGAGCAGCATCGAGAACATGGAGAACATCAGCACAGCCCGAGCCAAGGTGAGGGGCCTGCAACAGGCAGGGCCAGGGTAGCTTCTCCTTGCTCTGGATACAGGGGGACTGCTTGCTCCTGGGTCCTCACCCTGCCACAGGCACTGGGGAGAAGAACCACAGGAGGTCCATACATGGGTCCTTTGGCGGCAGCAAGTAAAGATGAGCCTGCTTTCCAGGGCCGGGCATGGATCCGGGTAGCATTGATGGAGAAGCGCATGTCAGAATACATCACCACAGCTCTGCGGGACACCCGGACAACCAGGTTAGATCCTCGCAATCAGCTCGGACCACAGGTCCCAGTGTACACATTCACTGCCTAAACACACTTGCTCCTTAAGTTCCTACAATAACCTTCAGTACCCGGACTACAACTCCCAGCATGCACCACTAGTTTCCCTCTCTCAGACAGTCTACAGGTCAGCCCAGCCTGCTGTCCAGAAACATACCTTTGGCACCACCACCCTCTCTTCCAAGTCAAATTCATTATCCCTCGTCACTTCCCAGCACCAGTGTCATATACAGCTCTACCTTTAGACATACCTCTGGACAAGTTTGCAACTATGTATCAATTTACTTGTTGGCCTTGTTCCATGACCTACAATACACAGCCCTACCTGCTCCCCAAACAATGGCAGCAGTGTGTACTCGCAGCCTACGAGCTGCAGGGTCCCAGTGTGCAGAGCTTCGTTCCCTGCACTGTGGGTCTGAAGAGAAGTTGGCTCCCAGGTAGGGTCACAGGCGGGATATGTGGGGGGTGGGGAATGGTGTGTTTGAAGTCCAGTACCTAATGGGCACACCCAACCTGATGTTTTTATTGCATTCTGTCTCTGGTCTGCTCTCAGATTTCAGAGTTCACGTCAACCTATTTTTGAGCACCTACTGTATGCCAAGCACTGATGATTAGAACTTGTTTCCTGGGTGACTCAGTACTTGGTGGGAAAGGAGTAGTTCAGAGGATGGAGGAGAGTCTGTTCTCAGTGGACTCCCGTTCTGATAGGTGGGAGACACAGATGCTGTCCCCAGTGGGGCCTAGTCTGAGGGAGGCACAAGACACCTGAGACACCTCCTTCCTGTAGGAAAGCTTTGTAGGAAGCCAACGAGAGGTCCTGAGGGAGGAGGGCTGCATGGGAGGATGCTGCACCATCAGTCCCTCCTCCTCCCCACAGACGGTTCTATGACTCGGGAGCCATCATGCTGAGAGAGGAAGCCACCGTGCTCACAGGGATGCTGATCGGACTGAGCGCCATAGACTTCAGGTGGGGTCTGGGTGGCAGTGGTGGTGATGGCGGTGGAGTGTTCCCCTGCGAATGTCTACACTCCCATCCCCACATCCCCACCCCCAATCCTGTGGGTTCTATACCCTCAGCTTCTGCCTAAAGGGTGAAGTGCTGGACGGGAAGACTCCCGTGGTCATCGATTACACACCCTACCTAAAGTTCACCCAGAGGTAAGAAGTCTGTGGGGGCAGACATCCGCCCCGAGGGGCGGGGATGGCGGCAGGGGGCTGGCTGGGCCCAAGAGGGCAGCTTGGGCTGCACGGGCATCGCCTGGCCGGCTGGTGCTCACTGCTTCTCCCCCAAGCTACGATTACCTGACGGACGAGGAGGAGCGGCACAGCGCCGAGAGCAGCACGAGTGAGGACAACTCACCCGAGCACCCGTACCTGCCACTCGTCACCGACGAGGACAGCTGGTACAACAAGTGGCACAAGATGGAACAGAAGTTCCGTATCGTGTACGCGCAGAAGGTGCGCGCTGCGCCGCGCTGGCGGTGGGGAGCTGGGCGGGGGGCGGGGGGCGGGCCAGGCGGCCGCTAGGACCCTCCTCCTGCTCTCGGGGCTGAGCTGTCGCCCCGCAGGGCTACCTGGAAGAGCTGGTGCGTCTGCGTGAGTCGCAGCTGAAAGACCTGGAGGCGGAGAACCGGCGGCTGCAGCTGCAGCTGGAGGAGGCGGCGGCGCAGAACCAGCGCGAGAAGCGGGAGCTAGAAGGCGTGATCCTGGAGCTGCAGGAGCAGCTGTGAGCGCCGCCGCCTCCCTGAGCCCTGACCGGGGCCACCCCGACCACATCACCCCAGGGGACCTCCACATCGCCCCACTGACTCTAACCTCCCCTTTCCTGATACCCTTCATCCAACTCAACCACCAGCGTCATACCACTGACCTCATCACCTCTACCCCAGACCCCTCCAGTGACCTGCTAACGTTATCCTCAACATAAAATCCAGGGACCCCTCCCGAAGTGGCTCCCCACTTCACCCTCAATTACACGATATCCGCTAGAACGGACGTCCAACATTACTCCAGGGACCCCAACATTACTCACAAGGACCTGTTACTCAGCGACCTTCAACGTGATTGAATTATTCCCTGTGATCTGTAACATAGGCCCACTAACTGTCATCACCAGTGGTGACCCCTGGCCTCACTCCTACCCATTCATCTGACATCACCCTATGACCTCCCAGCATGATTCCCCAAGATCCCTCATTACCCTTCAGGATTCCCACAATATTCTCCACCGAATACCCTGTCACCAAACTCCCACGATACTCCATTACTCCCTCTAACCCCCAAATTCAGTGCACTATGCCCTGTCACCCCTCTGACCCCCAGTACCCTCCGCTGACTCTCAAGATCTGACCCACTGATCCTTAAAATTCTGTCCCCATTTCTGCTACCCAGGTTGCAATCCTAACCCCTCCCCTTTTCAATCCTAACCTCTCCCCTCCCCCTTTGTTGAGCCCCCTTCCCCACTTCCGTTCCCTCTCCCAGCCAGCCTGATCCCACCCTCCCCATCCCAGGACAGGTTTGATCCCTGGTGACCACGCTCCCCTGGCCCAGGGTTCCAAGGAGCTCACCACACCCCTGGTCAACCAATGGCCATCATTGGGAACGCTCAATGGGGCTGAGGGTGTCAGCAACCCCAAGCTCTACCGGAGGTAAGCCCAGCCTGAGTGCTGGTCCCTCCTGGGGCCGAGGGGCGTGGGGCGCAGTAGGCCTCCTCCTACACAGCAGCTCTCTGCTCTGCCGCAGACACAGTTTCATGAGCACGGAGCCGCTGTCCGCCGAAGCCAGTCTGAGTTCGGACTCCCAGCGCCTGGGAGAGGGCAAGCGGGACGAGGAGCCCTGGGGGCCCATCGGTGAGCCCCCCCCCCCAATCCAGCACCCAGCATCCCTACAGGAAGGGTTATGGCCAGGCCCTGGGACCTGTAGTGAGGCCCCGGCCAATCCCCTCATTCACACACAGCCTTTCCAGAGAGCTTAGCACAGCAATTAAGGGGCTTGGTGTGGGGTGTCCGGCAGACCCTGGTGCAAATCCCAGCTGTGTCTCCTCTAGTTGTGGAGCTGGATCCATTATTCGCCTTGCTGAGCCCTTTTTATCTGTAAGATGGGATGGTGACTAATGTAATCACCAGTGTTGGCATGTGGTGTGGGCTTAATGGCTTTTTGGTATAGTGACATCCTCAATGGGCTCAAATTCTTGGGGGAGTTCTTTGCCTAATTTGCTCTTATCTCATGCATTCTGTGAACCGCTTGCCTGACCCTTGTTTCCCCCCTTTTCTTTGGCTGCCAGGAAGCTCTGAGCCAAATTAGTGGCTCCCTCACGCGAATGTCCAGGACTTCAACGCATGCATTTTGTGTTGCCCGCCCCGTGGCTTCACCTTGGTTTCCCACCCTAGTTTTTCTGGTGCCTGGATGTCCCTTCTTTCTAAAAACCACACTATACTGGATGACCCTAGATCTCCTTTGAGACAAGGCAGGCTATGGATGTGTGACCCCGCCACACTGTGTTTGTGATTGTCCGTGTGTCTCCCCACCAGGCTGTGAGCTCCGTGAGGGCAGGGACTGTGTCTCATCCACTCTCTGTATCCCCAGTGCTTGGAACGGACCAAGTGCTCACTGTGTGTTTAATAAATGGACAGAGAGGATGAACCTCAGGGGGAGACAGAGACATAAACTGACAATGACAATACAGTGTCCCCAGTGCTGTGTGTGGCACAGGCAGGTGTTTTTCAAGGTTTACTGCAAATGCTGCAGAAATGAGGAGAGTGACCTGAGGGCTCTCCCTTCACTGCCTGTGCCCCCGCCCCCCACCCATGCCTCACCCACCCTCTCTCCCTAGGGAAGGACCCCACGCCCTCCATGCTGGGTCTCTGCGGCTCACTGGCCTCCATTCCCAGCTGCAAGTCCCTGGCGAGCTTCAAATCCAACGAGTGCCTGGTGAGCGACAGTCCCGAGGGCAGCCCGGCACTGAGCCCCAGCTGAGGAGCAGTGTGGGCTGTGCACAGGCACCTGCCACCTTTCCTCAGAGTCTCCCAACCCAGGCCACCCTTCCAGAAAACGCTGCCCACCCAGCCGGGGGGTCTCTCAGGAGAGACTCCCTTTGCTTCTGGTTTTAGCTTCCTGCCTGAGGAAGGTGGGGCTGCCAAGGGAAGCAGGTTGGGTGAGGTGGGGGCACAAAGCCGCAGGGAGCCCTTGGGGAAGCTCCATTCTGGCAACCTGGCTGGCTCCCTCCCAGGACTCCCCTTGGCTCATCCCCCTCACCCTCCTCAGGAGCCGCGCACCCTCACCTCCCCTGCCTTTCCTGTCTGTCCCCCTGTATTTATTCTCTGAAGTCACTTCTTCCTCAGCCCCCAGGGGAGGGGCTCTGAGGGGTTCAGGCAAATAAAAACCAGAGGACTGAAGGTGGCCTTGTGTGTGGGGACAGGGCCCCAAACCAAGATGCTAATGGACCACGAAGAATCAGCGTGCGCCCCGTGGGAGCAGGAGGGTCAGAACGGTTCAGGGAGGGGGTGACTTCTGTATGAAGTGTTCTGAGTGCTAGGTCCACCCAGGGCAGGTTCAAGACACAAAAGTGCCCTTCAACATGATTCTCTTTAAGAACCTGCTCCACCCCAGGAAAAGACGGAACACCCTGGGGGGCAGGATGGGGGAGGTAGGCATTGTCCTGAGCAGTTCAGCTTTGGCCCAAAGTGACAGACCCTTCCATTAGGCCAAAGCCTGGCCGTGAAGCAACCCTTCTCCTGTTGGCACTAAAGTGTGCCCGTGGGAGAAGTCTCACCACCCTCTACCATGGCTGTAACACTACCAGGATATTGCTTGTTGACCCCCCTCAAGCTTGGGTCCTCTCTCAATTGCAGTTAGTCCTCTACATGGGCATCACCTGGGCAGCCAAAGCTAACACCAAAGTCCCTTCCAGGCCTCTTCTGTACAATCACTAAGTCCCCAGTCCCCTGCCCCAGCAGTCACAGGCACCAGAAAGAAGTTTATCATCTTTAGACTCAAGGAATTAACAGGGGTGGGATCCGACCACACCAGGCCCAGGGTTCTGTGGCTCCTGGGAGCAGGCCCAGTTACAACAAACACAAGGAAATGGCCATGGGGGTGCGGGGGATGGAGTTAATAAATTTGGTCTTAAACTTGGGGGATAGGGTGGAAAAGTGATTCTTGGGGCTTGGGAAAGACGACCAGCAGGAAGGAAGCTGTCTGGGGGAGACCTGGGCAGGCCCAGAGGGGCCGCCCCCAACCCCTGGGGCTCAGAGTTGAAAGGGGAAGAAAAGTGAGGCCCCTCCCCTGAGGACAAGGCACTTGGCTCAGTCTCCTCCCGCCCGACTCCATCCAGGGAAGAAACTGGGCCTCATCCCCTCAATCCTTTCACTCTCTTCACGGGCCCAGAGGTTGTTCCAGGTTGAGCCTCTGGAAGAAGCTTTTGCCGAACTCATACGTGCTGATCATGATGGCGCAGGCGGGGGCGGCCTTGATGATCCTCGGGAGGAAGCCTGCGGTGGGAGGGTGAGGCTGGGTTCGGAGGTCAGGTCCCGGGGGCCCCAACCCCACCAGGGCCTGGACACACACAGACCCTCACCTGCGAAGAGGCCCCTAGTGCCTGACTCGGCCCGGATCCTCCGCAGCAGCAGCCAGGTGGAGTCGGCATGCAGGGGCGACACTGCAGACACAAGGCTCGGCCCAGTCAGACCCTATGCGGACCCCTACCAGTCCCCAGCTCGCGCCAGCTGGGCTCCTCACCTCTCACAGCCTCCACCGCACCCAGCGCGACCTGGCGTTGCGTCTTCACCACGTCGAAGGGTAGAGTCAGGATGGCCGCCACCTGGTGGGGGGTGGGGAGAGGGCTTGTCTCCACTCCCAGGACCCCAGTTCTTAGCATTCCACCAGGATCCACCAGCCTTCTCCCCAGGGAGGGTGAGCTTGCTTCTCAACAGGCAACTGAGGCACTGCCATGCAAGGACTCCCCCAGGGAAGCCCCCTCCAAGGACACTGCCCCCGGCTTCCCACCAGCCAGTCCACTCACCGTCCCTGAGACGCCGCCAGCCACGAAGCTGATGCCAACCGAGGTCCGGTCCTTTGGTCCGAGCCCACTGAGCCAGCTCTTTACCAGCTCATAGTTGAACCAGTACAGGGCTTGGGAGCACAGGGCACACGCATCACAGATGGAGAAGGCAGTGGGTGGGCCCAGACCTCCCATCTTCCAGAGACATCCATCACAACAACCGCTCCCTCCCCATTATGAGGCCTGCCTGCCCCACGCCAGTTCTGTAACAGGCTGTCGGTAGGGATCGTCTCATGAGAAAACTTGGGCAGATACGATGCCCGCCGGGCACATTTCACATGTAAGTCAGGGCTCAGAGAAGTTACGTGACTTCAAGGTCAGTAGGACTGAAGTTGGGACTTGGCTATAGATCTCTTGTGCATCCTCCCTTATCCTGTCCCCTCCACCCCTGATGCCTACCTGAAAAGGGCACATCCCGAAGGGCAGTGGGGCCCCAGCCCAGCCACAGTGAGCGCCAGCCACCCTGAGACACGGCAGCCCGAACACAGGCACCCAGCTCCCGGTATGACACGTGCTGAGCCTGCAGCTTTGTCCGGACCAGCTCCAGGGGGCTGATCACAGTCACAGTGCCCACTGCCGAGAACAATGAGGAGGGGTCAGCTTACAGGTCCCAATGGCAGCCTGTCCCAGGGTCTGGGGGCTCAAGCATCCTCCCACCCCTAAACCAGCAGAGAGTAGAGCTGGGAGGCAAGACTGGGCTCAGGCACGGGTGGGGTCAGAGGGAGATCAAGGACCCAGGGCTGTGCTCACAGCGGGCCAGTGCGCCAGCCACCATGGGTGCATAGAGGTCAGAGGTCAGGGCTCGACTACTTAGGAAGGCCTTGAGTTGGTCATAGGTGGTGAAGTAGATGGCGGTGGCTGGTACAGTCATCACCCTGGGGGTGTGAAAAGAGGTTAGCTGGGACAACGAAAGGCCCCCAAACCTCACAGGCCTCCCCTGCCCCACCCAGCCAGCCTATAGGGAAGCAAGGAAGCAGCAGAGCATGTGGGGAAAGGCAACATGCAGGAATGGAACACTCACAGGGTGGCAGGGAGACCACTCCACAGGGTCCTGGTGCCCTCGTGTCTCACAATCTTCACAAAAGCATCCTGGCCAAGCGGACACCAGCCCAGGGGAGAGAGGATGAACATGAACCAGACCTGTGATGGGGCTGGCCCAGACTAGGCCCTAACCTGATGCCCTCACCTATGCCCATACCCCTGGGTCCTGCTGGGAGGCCACTGTCCCTCAGGACTCCATACGTGCAAGCCCCCGTTTGGCTCCAAGTGGACTCCTTCCTATTCATCTTTCAAAGCCTCATGAAGGCACCATCTCCTCGGGAAGCCTTTCCCCAACTGAACTGCCTGCCCCTACGTGTTCCACACTACCCACCCTTTCCTGTGTCTGCTCCCCAGATAATCTAAGTCCCTCGGGAATGCCTACAGACCCAGTTGAGGGCACAGCTGCTCCTCACCATGGTGCCAGTGAAGCGAGTGGGGTCCTGAAACCAAGTGGCACAGCAAGCACCATTTGGGCACAGGTACAGGGGCTCCAGGACACTGTTGCAGTACAGGAGGCACTTCCCTGTGGGTCGGAGAGAGGAGGGAACTGGGGAAAGGAAGGGAGGATCAGGACGCCAGGGAGGTGGTGAGGTCCCGGCCCTGGAAGGCCAGCAGAGGCTGCGGTCCCCAGGTGGACATTCCCGAGCAGGACAGGAGGCTGGCCAATGGGACCTGAAGCAGGTGCTAGTCCATGGCTGTGGGGCCAAAAGTGCCCTGAGGGGACTGGGACACTCCCTCCCGACCCTGACAGGCTCCCTGTGGCTCGGGGCACTCACATTTGGCGTAGGAGAGGCTCCAGAGTCTAGACGGAGGCTTCAGCTCTAAAATACAAGGCAGCCCCTGAAGTCAGCAGAGACCCCCACCCGCCCCAGGAACCCCATCTTTGGGAGAGCCTTGTTGTGCTCAGGTACCACCCCCAATCAGCTCCAGGGTCTGGCACTCACCGCTGGTCACTGAGGGGCGCTGAGACTGCAAGCGGACCTTCACCACATCCAGAGGGGTCACTGGGGAAGAGGGCAGGTCTGAAGCTCCATTTAGGACCCCACTCTTGCCCCCTCTACCAGAACCAAGTCACCTCCAATCTCTGGTCTGCCCCAGCCCCCAGATGCCGCACCCCACCTCCCCAGATCTTACTGAAGAGGGACGTGACCACAGCCCCAGCACCCGAGGCCACCATTTGTTGGAGGGGACTAATGCCCCCAGGATCCTGGTCAGCCATGGTATAGCTTCAGTTCTGAAAAACAAAGCTCAGTCAATGGAGCACCAGCTCACAAAAGAGGAGTCAGTGGCAGGGTAGAAACAGGCAGGGCACTTTCCGCCTTTACCTGGACTTCTCACCTCCTTCACCACTAAGATCTACTATCTTCACAGTAACCTTTTAAAGCAGTGATTGTCAGCTCCACAAGGCCGAGACTAAGGCTCAAAGAGGTTAGGTAGCCTGCCCAAGGTCACTCCAGGAGTAGTAAGGAAGGTGGCTAGGATAGTCATTCTTTGGTTAATGGGCAATAATGCCCCACTGCCATTTCGTCATCCACACCACAAAAGGTTACAGTGCACTTCCTCCTCAGCGCAGGCGTCCGGTTTGGCCCCAGAAACCCAAAGATCAAACGTCCTGAGCCCCCTCTCTGAGCCCCTCCACTCCAGCACCTACCCCCGAGGCAGGCACAAGAGCCCCGAGTCACCCAATGTGGAGAGGTGGGGTTGGGCAGTGAGGGAAACGCGTAAACGAATCCGATGGCGGCGAAGGGTCCAATCGCACTTTCGGAACTGCAGGCTGGGTACCTGGCCCTCACCCGCACCTCCTCCCGGGGCCGAAAGGGCTAGGCCCCAGACGTGGATGTGAAAGACAATCTCTCTGTTCTCTCCCCCCAAAATACAGGCCGGGGGACCCCGCTGAGAGAGCGAGAAGTAGGGATGGGGAGACAAGATCTCTCCTCGCCCCTCAGCGACACTCCTTGCGCTGGCTCCATACGCATGGGGCACCCGGTGGGGCCGACAACGTCAACCCAACAGTCCGGAACTCCGCACCCCCCAGCCCAACCCCGGCTCAGGCTTCCCCGGACCCCCAGAGCCCTCAGCCCCGGCCCCGCCCCGCCCAGCCCACCTGACTATAGAACGGTGCTCGCACGGCGCGGCGCCCGGGGCCGGGCGGGCCCATAGCGGCTCCGCAGCCGGTGCGGGGTCCGCGGGCGCTCGCCTTGCTCCAAGGCCGACAAGGAAGCCGCCAAGCCTGGCCCGCCCCCGAACCACGCGATGAGGCCCCGCCCCCCGCGGGCCAACCGGTCGCAGGCCCGGAGTGACACCGGTCCCGCCCACTCGCGGCCTCCTCCGGAACCCGCTGAGCCCCTGACCCACGCCACCAGTGCCCTGCTAGGCGGGCACGCCAAGGTCGCCGGTCTCCACGTCGCACATGACCTGGCTGCAGCACCGCATTGACAGCGTATTTTCACAAGTCTCGCCCCACCAGTCTCTAGCGAGCGCTGTATCGGAAGTCCCAGCGATCCCACTAACTTTCTAGACCAGCGTGGTCACGCACTGTCCCCCCTTTTCTTCCGTGGCCGTGTCTCCGTGGCGGCAGGGGTTCGAATCAATCCCAAGGCTGCGGGCGATCAGTCAGTGATGGCAAACATCTACTCGCCGGGCTCTCTGCTGGGGTTTTACAACTTCACGAAGACCACATCCAACAGGAATGAGCACTATCCATTTATTTAGCTCGAAAAACCACTTGACTATAGGGTGCCATGCGAATGTAGGCATTGGGGTTAGGCGGGTCGTAATCCTGGGCTAGACAGGCTGGAGAGAGAGAAAAGGCTGTCCCGGGAGCCGGGAGACCCTGGTTCAACCTGGGACCTCTCCCACCTCCACGTGACCTTGGGCAGGTTAAAACCCAAGCCTTGGAGTCCTACTTTGCACAAGGTAGGATAAATAAGGGGAGAAAGGAACCGATTTTTTTGTGTTGGTTTCTGACACCGTTACTTCTTAGCCTCAAAACTTTTAGAAGTAGCTTATTATTCATTCATCCCATTTTATAGAAGATGAAACTGAGCCTGGAAGAGTCTGGAATTCGAACCAGCCACGTACTTTCCCCCTGCACCAGGCTGCTTCCCGGGATGACAGGTGGGCTTAGTTCTATGCTGATTCCCTTCTCAGGGAGGCACAGTTCTCTCCTGGGCCTGAAACCCCATCACCTGCCTCGCCTTTAAAACTTTGGTGCTGCTGTGACTGTCCATAGAGGGTGCGAGCCTGCGCCTTTAAGGAGGGTAGGCCGCAACTGCAACGTCACGGACTTTCCCGCCCCTCACGCTCAGAAATGAGCGCGTCGGGACCTGAAGCGCCTCCGCCAGCCGGCGCACGCGGGGTTAGCTTGTGGATTCCAAGGGGCCAATCATTAGCTTTCCCTGAGAAAAGACTTTTGCGACTTCCCACCGAATTTGGGGGCGGGGACAATGCAATCTGAAGCCGGGAAGTGGCCGCCGGTTTATAAAGGGATGTGGGGGAAAGGCCCCCTTTCCCTTTCCTTACCACACCAAACTGAGGTCTGAAATGACAAAATTATTTGTTGGTTAAGGCGAAAACCCAGCTTCTATTAAGGTCATTTACAGTCTTAAAGTTAATGGCTTACCCCAACAGTTTCACAGCCACCAGCTAAAAGATTACCCTCCTCGAGGAGGAAACTGAGGTCTTTGCGTGTCATAACTATTATGGAGCAGAACCCAGGTTTCTCCCCAGCAATTTCCCATTTTACAAATGAGAAAACAGGTCAAATCGCACCAAGATCACTCAAATGAAAGAGCCGGAATGCAAACCCCTTCCTGTTTGAGTTCAGAGGCGTTATCGCCCCATCCCATTCTCAAGCTAGTGCTCTGCTCCCTGCCAGGACTTGTTCACCTGAGAAGGTTTCACCTATTCAGGCCTCAGGGCCCAAGAACTCCGAGAAATACAGCGTGTGCCTGGCAGCACCACTTATCTGCCTCAAGATCAGAGCACGTGGGAGGCAGGGACCTGGCTCCAATCTCCTTCTGCAGCAGCTGTACGACCTCTATCTAGCTAGTATCTTAATGCCTGTAAATCTTAGTTTCCCTGTTTCTAAAATGAGCTGATAGGGATAATAATGCACTTGCCTTACCGGAATTATGCGAGAATTTAATGAGTTAATAGCTGTAGAGTGCTTAGACCCTTGTCTGGCATATCACAAGCATTCAGTGACTACGACAACGACTACTACTGATTGCCTCCCTGGACCTGTGGCCCAGAAAGTTCTAGAAAAGGGTTTAGAGCAACCAGTTTCTGTTTCTGGTCCTCCCTCTGCCTCCAAATGCAGGCACAGATAGTTATAACTCCTTACACTCCTTCCTTCCCAGAGTCAAGATCACACAGCTGCAAAGCACCAGAGCCAGGAATCAGACCTGGTGACCTCTGAGCCTCAGTTTTCCCAACAGTAGAATGAAGAACTTGTCTTTCATTTGTGATTTTCTTTTTGCAATAGGACGCCTTTGAAATTTGTCACTGCACTTCTGTTTCCTCATCAGAAAATAAGGATGATGCCACCCATCCTGCCTAACTGACAGACTCTTGACAAAAGTCACATCTGTAAAAGCTATGTGAAGACAAATGGTTCTGTGGTCCCTGCGAGGGTCCTGGAGCTGAGCGATCGCTGGCTCTGCCTTCCCCACAGGTAAATGCTTTGAGGTTGAGAAACCTTGGGTTATTTTTAGTGTAACCAAAGCCCAGTGTGGTGACAGCAGCCTGGGCAGGCGGGAAAGTTTATCCATGGGCGACGCACCCCTGGAGCTGGTGGAGGCACTTCCCAAGACTGAGCATGGGCTTCGGGGTGGAGCAAGAGCCTCAAGAGTTCACGGTCCAGCAAAATGTCAACAACTGGTACATCAAGGTGGAGGGTATATGGGTGCTCATTGTGCCATCCTTTGGATTTTTTCTGAAGTTTTTGAAGTTTTCAAAATAAACAGTTGATGGGGAAAGGCATTTCCTCCTCTGAAATACATATATATTTCTTATAGAATCAGAAGAGCAACAAAGCCAGGACCAGCCTACCTAAGGAAAGGCCTTCCTACCTTCCCTTCACCCATGGCCTGAGAAGGCGAGTTGGGGAGTTTCTGGATACCCAACGCTCTATGGGAGGGACTCTGGGTGTCGCCTGAGGAGGTGGGCCTCAGAGGGGAAGGGTCCTGGTTAAGACTTTCCAGAATTGACACCCCGACCCCGAGCCTGACTCCCAGAGCTCTGGAAACAGGCTCTCTCCTGCTCCACTGGGGAAGTGTGGATTAATCTACCTCCGTGGAAGGCAGTTTTTGCTCATAATGATCAAAATTCCAACTGCCCAACCCCTGTGACCCAGCCAGTCCACTTCCAAGAATTCCTCCACGCATCATCCGGCGGCACGTGTGCTAAATGACACCAGCTTAGCCTTCTCCGTCGCCTTGTTTGTAACAGCAGAATGCCGTGGGAGCGGAACTGCATGACAGGCCCTTCATTATGACGAATACCACTCATCCTTGAAAGGGATGCAGATCTCTACATCACGATATAAAACAATCTCAAAGATAGTGAAATGAAAAAGCAGAGCGCTGGAGAGAGTGCCAGGTGGTTGTTCTCGACTGGAGCGCTACCGCCCTCTACGGGACATTTTGGGAATTGATGAGGTCTTTTTATGATTATTGAATAATATTTTCTGATTGTCAAAAGATTGGGGGCCCTTGACATTTGACAGATGGCAGGAGAGGAATGCTCTATATCCTATACGGTGTAGGACAGTCGGACACAATGAAGAATTGTCCTAAATACCTCTCCACCTTCCCCAGTCCTTCTGGGCAATTACACACATCTGACACCTGTTTATTACCTGACCTGGAATCTAGCTCTATTTCACCCACATCTTTTTTTTTTTTTTTTTTTTTTGCTTTTTGGTATATGGTTAGCTCCCTGGCTGGGAATCGAACCCAGGCCGCCGCACTGACAGCACCAGCGCCAAAGCCTTAAGCCACTACACCATCAGGGAACTCCCTCACCCACATCTTTTTTGAATGGTTTTAAAATACATTGAATTTTCCAGGAATAAAACTACCATGCAATCCTAGGGAAGATTTGGCTTTGTCTCCGCTATGACTTTACCAAGGGTCACTCAGAATTTTAGAAAATCCCTGCGACCACCGGGCCCGTGTGAGCTGAGTTGCTAACACAAGCCTCCAGTGCGAGTCTCCATTTATGGCTCTGGTTTCCCAATGCCAATGACTTGTGTGCATGTATATGCAAGCTTCTGTTCTCTCGTGGAGTTGAACCTGAACTTCCACATATGGAAATACATATTTTGCTCTAAATTACTTTCTATTTTTCTTCCACTTTTATGCAATGTATTATGTTGTAAAATACTTTATACAAGATATGTGTGTAATGTAAGTATTACATACATATGAAGTTTATACAGATTTCTAAAAACATTGTACATAGAAAAATTATATTGTCTATGAATTTGAGTTCTGAAACTTTATTAAAGGAGAGTTAACAAAATATATATTACCAAGGGCAGGATTTGTTGAGAATCTCAGAAAGGATCACGAGCCCACCAAGCCCCATCTAGTTCCACAAGGTGTCCTTGCCTCTGGGGCGAGGGGTACAGGTTCTCCTTTCTCAGTTTGAACAAAACTGCCTGGAGTATATCTGCCCCATGACCAGTGTGGCCACACCCAGGCTGAGCCCAGGTCACAGCGAACCAAACTGAAGAGGAGCTGTCCCAGCTGGGTCTGAACCAAAGGCTTGGGGTGTGTGTGTGTGTGTGTGTGTGTGTGTGTGTGTGTCCACCCCCCCCCTTCTTTTTAATTTTTGAGTGTTTGCTGTGTGCCAAATAGTGTTGCAAGCATGGGGAGACAGCAGAGAACAAGCCACATAAGGCCCCTGCTCACATTTTCTAGTGCAGGAACCACAAACAAATGAGTACATAAGACAATAGCAGACAGGGATGACACGCATGAAGGCGATAGAGCCTGAGATGGCCTAGAGAAAGGAAGAACCTAGAGTACAGAATTCTCTGCTGCTCACTTGTTGGTTCCCCTGGTCAGGGAATGTTACTGGAGATTTGTCCACGTCCACGGTGAAGGCCGAGGGAGGGACGAGCAGGCTGGAATGAAAGCACGTGCCTCAAGTGAGGGGCCAGATGTCACAGTAATTTACACTGGAAGAATATTGGGATGGTTACAAACACAGGCTCTGGGCCAGACCTGGACTCAATTTCTGGCTTCACGCCTTTCCAACTACATGACCTCAGTGAATTGCTTAACCTCTCTGAGTCTTACTCCTCTCATTGCAAGACAAGGATCATTGTTGTACCTACCTGGCATGGCTGCGTTAAAGACTAAAGGAGAGCTTGGTACAGAACCCGGCACAATGTGAATCTCAATAAACATTAGCAGGACCCACTTTTTGAAAACACCAAACTCAAGTATACGCAACCATCCTAAGACAAGAACCTGAATTAAAGTCCTCTGCAGTGCGTTTGAGTACAGATGTCTCTGCTGCTCACTTGTTGGGGGCCCTTGTCTCCTTTCTGGCCCTCTGTTTCTTCATCTTTGAAATGAAAGAATGATGATATTCTTGGTCCTACTTCCCTCCCAGGACTGAGGAGAGGTTAAAATTTAGACAAGATGCAAGACGTGTGAAGAGGTTTGTGACTGGGAAAGGGTGCCCTGCGGGGGGAGGCGGTTTCCTTCCTCCCCTCCCACCCTCCTGGCAGCTGCTTCCTGTCTGCTCCTCCTCCACACCCTGAGATGACTCTGACCTGACCTCTGCGAGCAATGAGCAGTGTGGGAGGGTGCTTTCCTCACCTAGGCCCTGGCCCAGTGCTTCAGAGAGAGATCATCAGATTTACAAGAGGAACCCCTTTGATGTCCTAAAAAAGGTTCTTCTCATTTTTTATGGGCCAGTTTTCAAGGTCTCTTCACATCCATCATCCCATTTGAACCTCACATGACTGGGTAGAAGGCATGTAAGGGTTACTGTGTACCCATTTTACAGATGAGGAAACTGAATTTCAGTGGGTTAAGTAACCTGTCCAAGTGACTTGGAGCAGGTATCTCCTGACCCATAGGGGGCCTGCCTAGAGAAGGGCCAGGGGAGCTCAGGTGGGCTGGAAGGGCTGGAAGGGCTGGAAGGGAGGCCGGGGCTGAGCTGTTGTCAGCATTCAGTGCACCTGGTGTTGTTGGCAAAAGCTCTGGGGTCTGATCAATTTGGACTCAGATACTGACACCACTGCTTAGTAGCTGGGAGACCCTGGACAAAACCCTCAGCGTCTTCTACGTCTGTAAAGTGAAGATACTATTCCACAGTGTTGTTATATAAGCTTAGAGATGTGTACAGAGGAGGCATGTAAAACATCATCCCGATGCATCGCTCCCCTTCCCCCACTCCAGTCCACCCACCTCTCAAGTTCATTAACGACCCAGCTCCAACAGTCAACTAGTCATCAGAGCAAATAACCCAAGTGGCCTTCCCTTTCTATGACCCAACCTGTTTACTTACTGCCCTTGACAAAAGCTGGGCTCCAACTCCTGGAGTCCACCAGCAATGCAGCAACTGCTCAAGGGCATAGCTGCCCCCAGGGCATTCTCAAGTTCAGAAGAATGAACTTGAGAATGGTGGGAGCAGGGTACTCCCTGTACCTACCAGGAGGCATGACACTAGCTGGAGCACCCAAGGGGCCTCGCCCCTCCCAAGCCTTCCAGGATCAGTGGCCACCCCCTTCGAGGGGACAGGGTGGGTGTCCTTACCTATGGGCCCAGGGCCTGCATCTGGGAAGGGTTTGGAGGACCTGAGCCCAGTGTTGCATTTGTCTGGAGTTTCTTTTGTTCACTCTGGTGGGGGTCAGATTTTGTTATCATTGATTTCGTAGGTTTTAATAGGAAAATTAATTCCTTAGTTCTGAGTAAATGCAGTTCGGTTGTCCCAATTCTTTCAAATGCAGGAGTGATTGAGAAGGAAATGACAGTTTATTGAGGAGTAACTGTGTGCCTGGCACTTTCCATGTATGTGTCAGTACAGTCAATCCTCCTGAATGCCCTGGTACACAGTTACAGGCTACGACACAGATGAAGGCACTGAGGGTCAAAGAATAAACCAAAATCACCCAGCTGGGTAAGAGGCAGAGCTGGAATTTGAGCTCAGCAGGCCATCATGTGGCCCCACTGCTCGGATCGCAGCCCATTGTCCAGGTCTCCAGAAAGGAGCTGACTCCTGTCCCTTATCCCATGCCACCTGCCCTGGAGGCCACTCTGGCTTCCTGGAGACTCCCTGAGATCAGTGTTTGTCCCCACCTGGAAGTTCTTTTCCAGATCACCCGCTCTGAGAATATAAGGAATGGAATCTTTAACCCAGAACATGCTGTCAGATGCTCCCACATCCAGTGGAAGAAAGCCCAACCCATCCTGTCCCATGTCTTCCCGACCGTACCCCATCGCTGAGGGATCGATTGTCCTTCTGCCACTTCTGCCCTTGTCTGGGTGAGGGAACCTGATGGTTTCAGTCTGAGGGGTGCCCTGCACAGGAGTTTGAAATGAACTGGATGCAAATTGCCCCAGGTGGACAGAATTCTGGACATCAGGCAGCAGGGTGGGAAAGGGTGAAGCCATATGGGGGATCCAGGTGGGTTTCTGGGACTAGGGACACATGGCCCAGGGCTAGGGAGGAGAGGGGGAGGTGTTGGGGTGAGTGGCAATCTCTCAGGTTAAGGTGTAAGGGAGTTGGTGCTGGGAGGGCCTGAAAGGAAGAATCATCACAATTCTAGCAGTTTTGCTAATTGAGTTCATACTCGGCTCAGGCCCAGGGCTGTGGGCTCAGTTAGCATTACCTCATTCCATGGAAGGGAGGGCCTCATTTTCAATGTCCTCCATGTATAGACCAGGACACTGAGGTGGGGAGCTTAAGTCAAGTCACAGAGCTTGTAAGAAGACAAGAAACGAAGAGGAGTTTCCTCACTGAGCACCAGGTTCCTTGTTGCATAAGAAGGAGGTTCAGATAGATGATGGGGGTGGGGAGGGGGGTCCTCAGACTTGCACATCAGACGCTCTGCAGCTACAGATGCTCCCCAGGTGACTGCAATGGGCTCAGGACCCTGGGCCAGAGGACTCCTGAAGTCCCCTCCAGCCAGGGCTTCTCTAAGCTGCCTTCCCCTTCCCCAGCCTCCCCTCTCGTTCCCTTCCATCCCAACCCTGCATCCTGCACCCCACCGCTGGATTTAAAGATGCCATCCAGCATTATTCCACCTGCACGGAGATGTGGTCCTGGTGGAGCAGCTGCAGCTCACTGTACACTCTGAATCTCCCAGCAGACAGGGAGCAGGGCAGGGCTCACCGGCCGCCCAGATGAACACACAGGCCGAAGGCAAATCGAGAATTCTCATACGCACGTTGATTGAGAGATGCAAGGAAAGCTCGCAGACGAAACTGTCACAGGGTTTGAAAGTGGATGTCTTGGGTAGGAAAAGAGAGAGGACAAGAGTGACGCTTGGGGTCTTCATTTGAATAAAATGTATTTGCATGTTATACTTTGATAAAAAATACTAATCGATTAAAAACAACAACAACAAGGAAGGTGGCCTGCGCACTGGCACTGGGCAAACTCATGGCCCATACTGGAAGAGGACCCCAGGGCTCCTGACTTCATGCAGTAACTCTGTTGCTAAATATCCTGCCACAGTCCCTGGCCGGGACACTGGCCCATTCCTGACTCCCCACCCCCACCCAGACAGGCTGGGGGGTGGCCTTGTCAAGTCCCACAGGCACCAGTCAGGCGCCCGATGGTGAGGGCAGGCGCCTCAGGAACTAGGGCAACAATTGCTCACCCCAAAGTGACTCAAGCAGGAAGGGGAAAGAATAGGTCTGTGGGAGGGGGACGCCGTTCTTGTGCCCTCACTCCAACCTTAGTCTTCAGGACTGGCAGATTAGCAAATAAAAATACAAGAAGCCCAATTAAAAGTGAATTTGAGATAGGTTTTTTTGAGGGGGGAGTGGCGGGTGGTTCCCTGGCTGGGAAGCGAGCCCAGACCGCAGCGTTGAGAGCACCAAAGCCTTAGCCACTGCACCGCCAGGGAGCCCCTGAGATAGTTTTTAAGTGTACGTATGTCTCCAATATTGCATGGGACATACTTATATTAAAAAATAGTAGTTTCTAATCTGAAATTCAGATTTCACTGGGCGTCCTATGTTTTATCTGGCAACTCAAGATCTCAGAAGGGAGCAGTCCCTGTTCAGGGGCAGCTGTGACTCTCCGGTGGGGGCAGAACAGAAACTGTGAATGAAGAAAACCCTGAAGGGTAGACTGGGAGAAACAGAAAGACGCTGAGGAAGTGGAAGGAGGAAGAGAAAGGGGAGCTTTCCAGTGCTTTATCCAGACATCCACCTCTGAACGCAGCCCCACAGTTGCCCTGGAGGAACCTCTTAGCCACAGGGACACATCCAGGGACCTCCTGTCACTTGTGGTGCCTCAGTCCAGTCCAGGGCTGGCATCTGAGATCCAGTTCAGCTGGGGCTGCAGCAGGAATACAAAAGGACCCAGCCAGGGAACCACCAAAAAAAAACCCAAAAAGGACCCGGAAGAACATATTTATAACAGCCTAAGCAAGGGGCCGGGGTGGGGGCGGAGGGGGGGCGAGTCACAAAGGAAAAGATTGATTGCTAGATTTCAGTTGACGTCACAATAACACAACGTCTGGCCACAGAAATGATCATAAACAAAGATAAAACACAAAGGACAGATTGGGAAGAAATACCTGCCAATCCAGAATAGAGCAGACTCTCTGTTAACCAGAACTCCAGCAACCAGCACTCTCAGAGTAACCGCTGCTGATTCAAATTTTTCTGAATGCTCAAGTTCACTACTAACTGCTGTCCCTTAAGAGTGATACGGCCTATTGAGTCATCCAAGACTATTTGTCCCTACGCTCAATGTCCCCAGGATGTTGGGCTTCTAAGTTCTTCAGTCTACTTTTTGCAACTTTTCCTACTGAGAATTTTTAATCCTTGCTGAAGTCAAAGTTAATGCTTCTAGAAACTTCAACACACACACATCCTCTGATCTCTCTGTAATCTAACTGATGCTGGGAAGTCAGATGACAATATTTATTTAAAATATATGAAATAAGAGCAATGAGGCAACCTTGGAGTTCTTTCATGGAGAAAGTTTATGATCTTTTAGAGAGGGTTTCTCAACCTCAGCACCACTGACATTTGGGGCAGAATGATCTTTGCTGTGGGGCTCGTCCTGTGCTTTGTAGGATGTTTAGCAGCAGCCCTGGCCTTTGTCCACTAGATGCCAATAGGACTAGTTGTGACAACCCAGGACACCTCCACACACTGGCAAGTGTCCCTGGTGGGCAAATCACTCCTTTAAGGATTTTGTGATACAGTCATCACTCGCTATAAGCAGGGGCTAGGTTCCAGAACCCCTCATCAATACCGGAAGTCATGGATGCTCAAGTCCCTTATATAAACTAGCGCAGTATTTGTATATAACTTATGCACGTCCTCCTGTGTACTTTAAACCATCTCTAGATTACTTGTAATACCTAATACAATGTAAATGCTATGCAAATAGTTGTTATACCTTATTATTTAGGAATAACAAGAAAAAAAGTCTGTACATGTTCAGTACAGATGCAACCACCATAAGCCTAACTACATAATACGCACAGCAACAATGTAACATTTTTTTCCAAATATTTTTGATCCCCGGTTGGTTGAACCGAAATGTGGAACCCAGAGACACAGAGGGCCAACTTGTTTCAGTAACTCTAGTGTTTTGTTTTGTTTTTCTCCTGGTTCTGTGTAGGTGTCATTAATAGGTTAATTTATGGATCTGCCTATCATTTCATAAAATCTGTGTGTGCATTCACGTACTTTATCAATAGAAGCATAAGCTATACCCCCCTTGCCTCAGGATGCACAGGAAGAAAAATACGCACAGATGTGAACAGCAAGTAGAATAGTTCCAGTTCTCAGCAGGAGTCTTGTCCACTGTCTGGACCCTCTCTAACACAAGGCTGAGCACGGCTGCCACACAATTCCTCAACCCTGCCACTCATTCCCTACCCAGACTCTTATTTGGCCACTATACCAGCCTCACCCTCAGCTCAAGCTCTTCCTTTAGCCTGCAGCACTCTCCCATCCCTTCTGCCAAGGACCAGGACCAGGCTTCGTCTGGGCCTCTCCTCTCTCCTGGTGCATCTTTCATCATCCCTCTCTGCCTGGTCCAGGCCTGTTGGCACTGAGCAGTCTGGCTCCTGTTGCTGGCTCATTTGTTTTGTGTAGTGTATTTTCTCTCCTCCCCGGCTGTGTCAATTCCTGGAAGGCAGGACCACCTGAAACTAGTAAGACACTTCCACTGGGCACTCATCCCCTGCCCAGCCTTGTGCTAGGCCTCCTGCCACTCCTCAAGTCTACTGCACTGAACTTGGCATTCAATTCCTGCCCAAGCCTGCCCTTTCCATCTGGTTTCCTACTGCTCTTCCCAACTCCCAGTCCAGCCACTTCTCAAAATTCTCCCCACCTATGTTAAAATCCTCCGACTCAATTCAAAAAGTTGCCCCCAAGGTGGAATTAAATCTCTTCTTCCCTCCTAGAGTGAACCTACTACCTCTTCCCTACACCCATCTACAGCACTTGGCACACAGCCTTGTATCTTCAGTTAGATTTAATGTGAGTTTGTCTCCCTTCTCCACCCCACCCCTCACTGTGAGAACCTTGAGGAAAGGTCCTGAGGGCTGTTTAATCCTTGTCCTCACAACTCTCCAACCACAAAGTTTAGTTAGTTGCATAGAATAGAAACAGGATGCACAAATTTCCAAATACGGGAGCGGACATTCTAATAATGCACTTTGAACGCACCCTCGAAGGGGCAGCTCCCTTGGCTATCAAAGTCTCCAGAACTGAAGATACAAGGCTGTGTGCCAAGTGCTGCCCCTTCTCCGGCAAACTCTATCAGGTGGCCTCAGGAGACTGCGAGGCCAGTCGGCACCCGAAGCCGGGTTGAGTAAGCCAAGGCGTCACATGATTCTCCAATCACATGATCCCTGGAAATGCAGGGGGGGCGGTTAGGGAGAGAGGCAGGGAGGTGAGTGAATCGAGCAGTAAAGAAGCACAGCTCTCCAGTTGGCCCCGCCTCCACGTTGAGAAGTAGCCAATGGGAGCACGACAGTCCCAACACCTGACCAATGGAAATTGAGGTGGGCGGGCCAACGCACTGCGAGGCCCAAGTCCGGGAGCTGTGGGACGGCTGCTACACTGCGAGCGCCCAGCGGGACGCAGGTAAGGAGGCAGACTGCGCAGACCTCTCGTTGCTTCTTCCCAAGGGCCTGGCAAGGGACGTGGGAGCTTGAGGTTCCCTGGAGTTTCAACTGGGAGGCAAGAAAGGACTCAGAGAATTTCCTCTGGGGGTTTGTGAGCACTGGAGGGAGTTTTATGAAGGGTGGGAGTAAGCAGTAATGGCAGTGACCCCCTTAGAAGGGGGCGATCTCCCTCTACCTTGCAGCATCCCTGGAAGCTGCAGCCCCTTCCCCCAAAGCAGGGACCATTCCGTTCTCGAACCAGCTCCGCCCCATCAGCTGGTGCTGCTGCTCCTGCTACTATTGCTACTGCTGCTACTGCTGGGTAGTACCCGCGGCGGTTGGTAGCGGGAGAGGTGCCCACCCTGGCCCGGAGCTCAGAGGGCTGGGAGTGGAACTTGAGACTAGCTTTCCCGAAGGTATCAGGCGCTTGGGAGTGGTTGTGTCTGGCTCTCCCTTACTTCCTCTCGTGGCGAGTGGGACAAGCTAACTTCCGCCTCTCCTGGCCACTTTTCCCTGCTCATTCGCAGTTGTGTTGTTCACCTTTTGGGAATCTGTCTCCTCCTGGCACTCGGAGTTGGGGGGTGCCATCTAGTGGAAGATGACGGAGCAGGGGGCTTGAAGAGGCTCCTATGCTGCTGACCCTTTCTGTTGTGGCGCTCACGGTGTTCCTCCATGTGTGACTGAGTTTAGGCTCTAGGGTAGGGGGAGACGCGGGTATGAGGATGGTCTGTGTGGATTGGGTCAGATGAGAGAAGCTGCAGCTCAGAACCCTCCTGAGAGGAACTGGGCCCTCTCCTCCCCTACCGCTGGTCCTGAGTGTGCATGCATGTGTATTCAATAGATGCATAATTATATTCCCTAACCTCAGGATACCCAAGAAGGAAAATAAACATAAGTAAATCGCTAGGGTACAGAAGAGTCTGAGATCTGTACAGACAGGCACCCCTTCTGGCCTAAGCCAAGAAGCGGGTGGGGCCTTGCCTGGGAGCTGTGGACATGGAGAGGTTGAAAGGAGTCAAGGTCTAGGGCAGTCTTCGTCTTCCTTACCTGGCCAGGACGTGGCCTCCTGGGAGTGGTCTTTGTGCTGGGGAGGGGGCACTGAGGAAAGCTAGATGAGGGAGAGAAGTTGGAGGGACTCTGGGTGCGACTCCCGGCCACACATAGTGTGCAGTGTCCATGCGCAGCCTCATGGGGAACTGAGGCCCGGGGACAGGGGAGAACTTCTAAAGCTCTCACAATCGGTGGTGGCAGTTTTATGACAAGGACCCGGGTGCAGTATCCAGTCAGCCATGCTCTCTCCATTTCTGTCCTGTCACCTGCCCAGGAAACACTTCTGTCCCCCTCCTCCGCTGGGACCCCAGGCCTCTACCCTCCCAGGTTTGTCCATTCCCGTGCACTGTCCATAGGGCCACGTGTGAAATGAACCAGTTCCATTATACTCTGGAGCCATCAGAGCCTGTTGTCTCCATGACTTGATATATAACATGGGTGTGTTACTCAGCGTCTCTGAGCCTCAGTTTCCTCTTTTGAAAAGTAAAGGTAATAATCACTACTTTGGTTGTTGGTTGCAAAGAAGAAGGAAAATGCAGAGTGTTTAAACTGGCTCCCGAGAGGCTCAGCAAACATTACTGCTTTGGTCCCTCTGGGCAGGCTAACATCTCCCAGGCCTTCCCCATTGAACTAGCGGGGCTGGCTAAGCTTGCGGGGGAAGAGTTGTCTTGGAAGTAAGAGGCTACCTGTCCCCTACCCTCTCACCTTCCCCCCGAGACCCCCATCTCGAGACTGAGGCTGGTTCCTTCTCCTGACTCAACAGCAGCTGGTTGGGCACTCATGGTTTCTCTTCATGTGGGGCTGAGTTTCGGCTCTAGGGTAGCGAGAGAGGCAGGGGTAGGGTGATGGTATGTGTGGGGAGTCTGGAAGGGCCTGGTGGTGTTGGCGGACCCTTAGAACATGTGTGTCTTAAAAGGCGACCCAGCCTGTGTGTCCCTTTCCCTGGGTGAGGAGAGGAGAGTCAGTGGGCACATGGTGGCTGGCCTCTGAGGAAGGCAGACCAGGCTCTGCTGGCCACCTCACTTCCCTTTTCACAACTTTCTCAACCTCGTGGTTTACCATGTCATCATGTGACCTCCCCTCCCCCACCAACAGGCCTTAGCAGGGTGCAGGTGTGAGCACAGTATTAGGCGAGGAGGCGTCTTGAGGGGCAAGTTGGGGAAGTGGAACCCTGGCTTTTCTTCGGGGCAGGGGGAGACTGCCCTCGTACCCCAGTCATGTCTTCCCATAGCTAGTGTGCCTCCCCGATTGACCAGAGATGGCATCTCTTCCCACAGATCACACCCACAAAAGCCACAAATCTTCCTGACTTGCACATGCCCATATCTCTACACACTCGCCCACAGAGACTCGGGTGTTAGGCCATGTGTTGTTGACACAGATTCACATGTACTCATGTCAGCAGTCATGCTCATGGGTATATATGTGCTGGTGCATGTGTGACACACACAGGACACATTTAAGAAGCTGACTCTCAGGCCCCACCTCTTGGACAAGTTGCTGTGGTGAGGCTCAGGTCGTCCTGGGTTTGCAGGGAGACTGGCCCCAGAATCAGGTGGCATAGGCTGAAGCTAGTTGCCAAATGCCTCTTGATATTTTGCAGGTGGACCATGTGGACCCTGGTAAGCTGGGTGGCCTTAATGGCAGGGCTGGTGGCTGGAACGCAGTGCCCAGATGGTCAGCTCTGCCCTGTGGCCTGCTGCCTGGACCCTGGAGGAGCCAGCTACAGCTGCTGCAATCCCCTTCCGGTGAGTGCCCTCTGCCCAGGCAAGAGCTGGCAGCTGGGGTTTCCCAAAGGGTCAGCTGGGATGGGCCGCAGGAGGGGACCAGACTCTGCTCCTTCCATTTATCTTCTTGCTTCCCAGGACAAATGGCCCACAGTGCTGAGCAGGCGTCTGGGCACATCCTGCCAGATCGATGCCCACTGCTCTCCTGGCTACTCTTGCCTCCTGACTGTCTTGGGCACCTCCAGCTGCTGCCCGTTCCCAGAGGTAAGGGTGCCATTAGCTTGATGGAGGGGTTCAGGTGTGTGTTTACACTTTCCTGCACTCTCCACCTCCAGGTAAAAGGGCCTAGTCAATGTGGGTATGTCTGTGTCCCACAGGCCACATCATGCGGGGATGGCCGCCACTGCTGTCCACGGGGCTTCCACTGCAGTGCTGATGGGCAGTCCTGCTTCCGAAGATCAGGTGCTGCAGGGGTGGAGATGAAGGGCAGGTGGGTGGGCAGCATGTAGAGCAGGCTGGGTGACCCTGATTTCTTGTTCTTGTGCCCTCATTCATGTGACATCTATACTAAGCAACTCCCCTGCTCTGGACAGAGGGGCAGCATTAGGGCTAGAAGGGGGAGGAGAGAGTGCAAAAAAAAAAAAAAAAACTCCAGGCCTGGTGCCAGGCATTACAGGGGTGGGAGAGGCAACCAGCAGGGCTGGTTCAATGCCAACCCAGTCCATGGATGCCCCTGCCTTGTGGCATATTGCTGAGGCAAGGACTGGCTTGTGGGAGAGTGGCTTGGGAGTGCCTGGGAGAACACTGAGCCCTAGTGCCAGTCCCCCAGTCTCTCTGTAGCTGGGCCTGCAGGCCCTGGTGCCACCAGCACCTTGAATGATGGGGGCAGTGATCTTCACTGACCAGATTGGTGGAATCCTGGGTCCTTCTGTCCACAGATACCAACCTAGTGGGTGCTGTCCAGTGCCCCGATAGCCAATTTGAGTGCCCCAACTCCTCCACGTGCTGCACTATGCTTGATGGCTCCTGGGGATGCTGTCCCATGCCCCAGGTACAAGTTTGGGAAGATGAGGAGGAGGGGAAGGCATCGGGGACAGAGTGAGGGGCTGGAGGGGGCAGAGACAGAGTCAGAACCATCTCTTCTCAGGCTTCTTGCTGCGAAGACAAGGTGCACTGCTGCCCCAGTGGTACCACCTGTGACCTGGCTCATGCCCGCTGCCTCACAGCCACGGGCACCCACCCCCTGGCAAAGAAGATCCCTGCACAAAGGACTAATAGGGCAGGTGAAGATACGGGAGAGTACCAGGTTGGGGGTTGGGAGTGAGGCGAGGCTTTGCCTGGCTCTTACCTGGGGACAAGTTCCACTTCACCCTAGCTGCCCCTCATGCCTCTCTTCCCTTCCAGGGGTCATGTGCCCAGATGCACGGTCCCAGTGCCCTGATGGTTCTACCTGCTGTGAGCTGCCTACTGGGAAGTATGGCTGCTGCCCAATGCCCAATGTGAGTGAGGGGCTGTAGCTATGTGTCCACAACCACCTGGCCTGGCCATCTACCTTCCAGGGACTCCAGAG
The DNA here is from genome assembly GCA_004026885.1 of Lyroderma lyra. Taxonomy (NCBI): domain Eukaryota; kingdom Metazoa; phylum Chordata; class Mammalia; order Chiroptera; family Megadermatidae; genus Lyroderma; species Lyroderma lyra. The sequence continues at coordinate 100,421 of PVJL010002629.1, forward strand.
GGTGGGGCAATCTGGCTGGCTGGTTGCTGGGAGCCTGGCTGCTCAGGACTCGTGCTCCCCCTAGTGGGGAATTGGGGCAGTGCCAGCTGTCAGCCTGGCTACTGCTTGCACTGCCCTGGAATCACAAAGCCCCACTGGTCTCCACCCAGGCCATCTGCTGCTCTGACCACCTGCACTGCTGTCCCCAGGACACTGTGTGTGACCTCGTCCAGAATAAGTGTCTCTCTAAAGAGAATGCTACGGACCTCCTTACCAAGCTGCCAGCACACACAGGTATCAGAGGCCAGCCCCAGACCATCCCACCTGCACCAAAAGGAGCTTGCCTCCAAGCTATCCCAGGAACACCCATGGGGGTGGGGGACTGATGGCCACATGGAGGGGCCAGGACAGGTGCAGCCTCCTTTGTTCCACAATGGGCCTTGCCTTAGGATCACTGCCAGGGGTGGCCTTCCATCCTTAGCGCTGGTTACAGCTGTGGAGCCGGATAGAGGTGAGCACCCCAGAGGGTCCCCAGTGCCATTGCTGACCTGTCCACCTTGCCTAACTCACAGTGCAGGAGGTGAAGTGTGACATGGAGGTGAGCTGCCCAGACGACTATACCTGCTGCCGGCTACAGTCAGGGGCCTGGGGCTGCTGCCCTTTTGTCCAGGTACCCAGGAGTAGTGGGTGGGCCAGGCTGAGCAGCAGGGGGCAGCTAGCCAGGCCCCTGTGCCCACTTCCTCTCTATCCGCCCTAGGCTGTGTGCTGTGAGGACCATGTACACTGCTGCCCGGCTGGGTTTAGGTGTGACACTGAGAAGGGTACCTGTGAACAGGAGGCCCGCCAGCTGCACTGGATGGAGCAGGCCCCAGCCCAGCTCGGCCTGCCACACCCCCAAGCCACAGAGAGTGATGTCCCCTGTGATAACGTCACCAGCTGTCCTCCTTCCCATACCTGTTGTCGACTTACGTCTGGGGAGTGGGGCTGCTGTCCTGCCCCAAAGGTGCGTATGTAGGGGCATAGCATTCGGGGACAGTGCCTTGGCATGGGCAGGTGGCCAGACTCCTGTTACCTTGCCCCTCTGCCCTCTGCCTAGCTCACAGTGGCACACCAGCTCTGTCAGATTTCACTCCCAGCTGGAGGAGCTGTGAGCAGGAGCGGTGGAGTGGGGGTAGAGAGGGGCTCAGCATTCTATTTCACATAGGAGCTTCTGAGACCACCCTTTCTGCCTCCTCCCCCTCAGGCTGTCTGCTGCTCAGACCACCAGCACTGCTGTCCCCATGGCTACACATGCACGGATGAGGGGCAGTGTCAGAAAGGGAACAAGGTGGTGCCTGGACTGGAGAAGAAGCCTGCCCACCTGGCTTCCCAGTCCCGTCTCAGAGACACTGGCTGTGACCAGCACACCAGCTGCCCTGTGGGGCAGACCTGCTGCCCAAGCCTAAGTACGGGCTGGGCCTGCTGCCAGCTGCCCCACGTGAGTGCCCACCTGTCTGTTCCTGGAGAGGAGAACTGAGTCTTAGGGGGAGAAGGGGACAAGAGCATAATGCTGCTCTGTCCCCCCAGGCTGTGTGCTGTGAGGACCGCCAGCACTGCTGCCCGGCTGGGTACACCTGCAATGTGAAGGCCCGAACCTGTGAGAAGGAAGTAGATTCTGCCCACTATGCCACCCACCTGACCCTCAGCCCTCACGTGGGTGTGGGGAAGGTGGCGTGTGGGCAGGGGCACTTCTGCCATGATAACCAGACCTGCTGCCGAGATAGCCGTGGGGGCTGGGCCTGCTGTCCCTATCGCCAGGTCAGTGCCACTCAAAACCTGGGGCTGGGTATGGGCCTGAGCCAGGTCCTGCTTTGTTCAGCTCTCACACCCTCCTTTGATCATCCAGGGCATCTGCTGTGCAGATCAGCGTCACTGCTGTCCTGCTGGCTTCCGCTGTGGGGCCAAGGGCAGCAAGTGTTTACGCAGGGAGACCCTGCGCTGGGACACTCCTGTGAAGGCTCTAGCCCCGAGGCAGCTGCTGTGAGGATGGATTGAGGACTGAGGACTCCACAGCCCTCGGGACCCTGCTCAGAGGGTGCTCACTGCTCAGGCTTCCCCAGCACCCCTCCCCCACTGAATTCTCCTGGACCCCTCATTGTGAGTCCCCTCTATCACCATGAGAGGTGGGACCTCAACCTAAGGCCTTCCCTATCAGAAGGGGGAGGTGTCTGTGGCGCAAGCCACGTTACAAGCTGCCATCCCCTCCTCCAGTTTCTGTGGACCCTGTGGCCAGGTGCTCCTCCCTATCCACAGGTGTGCGTGTGTGTATGTATGTGCTCCAGTAAAGTTTGTACACTTTCTTAATAGTGTCTGATTTGGCCATCCTGCCTGCCCTCCCCAGAGGCTCCCTGAGCAAGGGCCTCCCTCCAGCACCCACATTCCCTCAACCCCACAGAGAAACACACACACACAGTTATTCTCACCACTTTTATACTTGCTGCTGCCTACAGCAATCCCATCACATTACTCCCCCCCACACACACCCAGGATCCCCAGAGCTGCCCCAGCTACCAGTCCTGTGACATGGTAGCCCAAAGGTGGGCTAGTCAGCAAACAGCACCCCCTCCCCTCCCAGGGGTCCACAGAGAATGCCCCCTCCCTTCCCAGCCCTCACCCTAGCAGCTGAGGTCCAGTTGCCCCTCCTGCTTTCCCACCATAGAACTTTCTATGTACAGCCACATTTATACAGGCACTGCTTCCCCCCACCCAGCCCTCCTCCCCAGCACCTCCCAATGGGGGTCTGGACCCCTCCCACCACCCTGCTGGAGGCAGACGTAGGCTCCCTCCCACGACATTACCCAGTATATACCACTGGACAGCTCCACTGGCTCCTGGGCACCTTTCTGGTCTAGGGGCTAAGAGCAAGTGCCTGCGCAGGCTCCCCGGGGACCGGGACACGCACCTAGGGGACAGGCCCAGGTGGAAGGGGCGGGGACTGACCGGGGAGCGGAGCCAGGCCGGGCAGGGGCACTACTTGACGTTGAACACCATCAGCGGCCGCTCTTCTCGCCGCTGCCACGGGCTCTTCTTGTCGCCTGCCTCGTCGCCCACCTCCACCCCTAGCTCGTCCTCCGGGCTGGTGAGCGAGTCGCGCCGCAGCTCACTGGCGCTGCTGCGGGAACTGTCCCCCCGGCTGCGGCCCCGACCCCGGGGTACCGTGGCCGCCCGGCCCTCGGGCGCTGCCACTTCGTCCAGCAGCGGTGTCAGCGAGTTGTCCTCCGGGGAGCAGAGGCCCGTGCGGCTCTCGCTGCTGCTGGGCTCCGTGTCCTCGCTGAGCGCCAGGCGCGGGGGCGCGGGCGGGGGCGGCAGAGCAGCGGTCTGCACGCGCTCCCGCTCCTCGCGCAGGGGCCGCCGGCGCGCAGGCCGCGCCTCGTGCACATCGACACCCGAGTCCAGGCTGGCATCTGTGCTCCGGCCGCCGCCGCCCGCCTGCAGGTCGATGTAGGAATGACGCACCTGCGAGTTGGAGCGCCCATCAAGAGACACAAACCAGGCGCGTGGATGAGGCTTCACGCCCAGTTCCAGCAGCTTTTTCTCGGTCAGCGCCTGCAGCTCCCCGTTGAGCTGGGCCATGGTGGACTCGTTGAACAGCACTGGGATGGTGACCGAGCCGCTGACCGGCGCCGAGCGCCCGCCCCCCCAGCCCTCGCCGCTGCTACCCGCACTGCCCTCACCTCCCACGCCCGAGTGGCCCTGCATCAGCGGGCGCTGGGGGTCAGGCTGGGGGAAAGGGCGCCCTGGGCCGGGGGTGGTTCCCTCGGGCGGGACAGGCTCGTCACCCGCCCCCGCGGTGCCCGCCTCGCCGCCGAGGCGCACGTAGTGCGCGGGGATCACCAGGGTTGGCATGACGTTGCGGTAGACACTGTCCTTGAGGTGGTCGATGGAACCGCAGAAGATGAGCTGCCCGGCCTGGCTGAGCGAGGGCGGTCGCGCCAGCTGGTCCACCGACTGGGAGAGTAGGAAGTCGGGGGTCTTGCTCTCGGCCGCCCCCTTGTGGCCCAGGTAGTGCTCGAAGGGCGGCGGTGGAGAGGGTGGCTCCGGTAGGAAGGCCGCGGCCCCAGAGGGCCCCCGCCGGTAGTCTTCTAGGCCTGGCTCCAGCCCCCCAGGACCCTCGACGGAGCGGGCGCCCTTCAGTCCAGTGCCTTCACTCCCGCGGGCACCCGCAGGCTCAGCGGCTGGACGGCAGGCAGAGCGCGGTTTGGCTCGGAAGAAGTCGTCCCGGGAAGAGGCCAAGTCTCGAGAGCTGGAGAAGGCAGAGTGAAGGGGGCCTGGAGGCGGAGCCTCGGGGTCCCCCGACGGGGCGGGCTCCAGGGATCCCCCACAGATGAGGTGGAGCTGGGACATCGAGGTGGCCTGGTCTCGTTTGTTGCCGTCAGAGGGACCGGAGAGCTGCAGCTTGCGGTGCTGTTGCCTGGGCTTCAGGCAGCGCCTCCTGTAGAGGAGGGGACAGACCAAGACCCTCAGGAAAGGGTGGGGACCTGAGAAGGTCCCACAGTTGCAAGATGGGGTGTGGATATAGTTGAAGGGTCAGGACTTGGGAGAGATGTTGGGGAGGCCAGATGTGTCACGGGAGAGGTTTGTGGAAAGAGCTTGCATGTCTGTGGGAGGTCCACCAGCAGCTGTGCCCATTTGGTCCCCGTCTGATAAATTGCCCGCCTCAGCATGTAGTAGGTACGGTGAGAACCTGGGAGGAGCGCCTAAGCCAACCAGGATCATGCCTGGCCTGAGGTCCCTGGACATGAGAAATGGGCTGGTAGGAGCCACTGCAGGTTGTCCCTGGGGGTGTTGGGGGTGGGGGTGGGGGTGCAGAGCGGGGGCGCTGGCCTGTAGGTCCTCCCTACTCTCAAGCCACTAGTCTTTCAGTCTTTGCACATGCTTTCCTGTCAGCGCCTTGAGGGCCAGCCTGTGCTTTATGTACCTTTGGGGCCTGAGCGCCCAGCACAAGGCCAGGCCCAGAGCAGGCCTCCGTCTGCATGGGGTGAGAGGAGGCGGGGCAGCACTCACCGGCAGTAGTAGATGAGCAGACAAAGCAGAATGAGGACCAGCAGGGCCAGGGCTGCCAGGATGGTGAGCAGGAAGATGGTATGGTAGGTGCCGATGTCCTGGATGCCCGACGTGATGGTGACCAGCCCTGTGCCAGGCAAGGGCTTAGCATTCCAGGTGCGGATGCCCTTCCTGCCTTTCAGGAGTCCACTCTCCCAGCTTTCCCTTCCCCACTGCTCCTCCCTGCCCCCACCACTCTCACCAGTCATGGGGGAGGCCATGGCAGCCGCCCAGTACCCCAGCTGGGGAGAGACGAAGGTCCAGTAGAGCTGTCGTCCTTCCTTCCGGATCACCCCAGTGCCGTTGCGTACCCACAACCCTGGGAGAGTCAGGGGTTGCATCAGACTCAGTGTCCCCCCCGCCCATCTAAGTCTCTCATTCCCCAAACTCCAGCACCAGCAATCCCCTGCGGCACTCACCACTCTTGGGGTCAAACCTCCACGCTGGAATGCTGGTGCCCACGGCAAGGGCACGAGGCTCTGAGGGCACAGGTAGGGACAGGTGAATGGGGCCTGAGAGTGGCACCTCTGTCCCATTGCCTGTCAGCAGGTGCACGCTCACGGCAGCCAGGGGCATCAGCTCCAGCCAGGAGCCATTGCCTGGGGGGAGGGGACACAAGGGCTGAGGGCTAATCCTGGTGGGGGGACATCTCTTCCATGCCTGGGACCCAGCATACCTGAGCTGGAGGCCTCGGTGCCCAGGAAGGCAGGGAAAGCCCGCATTTCCTGCTGGGTGCTGGCAGGTGTAAGGGAGGCCCAGAGCTGGCTGTAGGTGGAGCTGACAGGCAGGCGGGCAGCCCGGCGCTGGAACTGTACCCAAGGCTGGGAGCGGGCACCTGGGTGGAGAGAGGAGGTGCTGCAGTGGCCTGGCCAGGGACAAAGTCACCCAGGGACTAGAGAAGAAAGCAATTATCTAAGGAGAAGGGGGAGTCACTGGGTCAGGCCATTTGGGGAGATCAGGGAGGGTGGTGACTTGGGAGAAAACTGGGCAGTCGTAGAATGTAAATTTGGAAGGGATATAGACCAGAAGAAGTCTAGTCCCAGCTGTGTGACCCTGAGCGAGTTATTTGCTCTCTCTGAAACAGGTTCCTTATTAACATAGAAAATGATGAGGTTCAGGTCCTCAAACAATTACTGCTGACTGTGTGGCAGGCACTGCATTGGGTGCTGGGGATGCAAAAATGAATGATACAATTCACTGCCTTCAAGTTCACAGTCTAGTACAGCACTGCCCATTAAGGTACCCATTCTGCCATGATGGATGGAAACATTCTTTATCTGTGCTGCCCATTATGGTACCCACCAGACACACGTGGCTATTAAGCACTTGAAATGTTGCTAGTGCAGTATGACTAAGGAACTGGTTTTATTTTTTGTTTGTTTGTTTTGGGTAGCTCCCTGGCTGGGAATCGAACCCAGGCTGCAGCGTTGAGAGCACTGAAACCTAGCCATTACACCACCAGGGAACCCCTGGCTTTATTTTTAATTTTAAAAAATTTAATAAATTTTAAATGTATTTACAGTAAATAGCCACCCGTGGCTAGTAGCTACAGCTTAGGCCATGCATGTACACTGTCTGTCTTGGGGTACAGAGGACGTAAAACAGAATTCCAATACGACATGGTGATGGCCAACATTTATGAAGCTGTAAGATATGCTGGGCAGTAGTCTAAGTGGGTTAACTATGTTAACCCCTGTAATTAGCACAAGAGCCCCTGAGGTAGGTGCTTTTATCATCAACCCCATTTTACAGATGTAGAAATGGAGGTGGGAAAAGTTCAGTCACTTGCCCAACGTCACAATCCTAGAGCCATCTGAAGCTCAGGCAGTCTGGTGCCAGGAGCTGTCATCCTCTTACCCACGATTCCATCCTGCCTCGCTGAAAATAGAGAGTGCAAGGAAGGGGAGCTTGGCCCGCCCAGCTTGGGAAGGCCCCGTGGAGCCTTGCAGGATGAGTAAGACTCAGCGAGGAAAGAAAGTGGAAAGGAAGTTCCAGGAGGAGCGCCCGGAGAGAGGCCCGGAGGCACAAGGCGGCGCGCTGGTCGGGCCTCGCGGTGACTGGAGCGGGTGGTGTGCAGGGCAGCGGCAGGCCCTGTCCGGGAGGGCAGTTAGAACGCGAAGGCGTCTAGGCTTTACATGGAAGCAGTGGGAGACACGGAGGCTTTAAGCTAGGGGGTAATGAAGGACTCATTTAGCATTTTAGAAACCTCCAAAGACGTTTTACGAGCCTCTGGTTCAGGATCAGAGATGATAAAGAGTAAATGAGTGATTTGGGGGATGAGCGCTCAAGCTAAGAATATAAATTAGGGAGGGGCCTCTCGCACTCCAGAACCTACTCTGGCTCCCTAGTCCCAGCCAGATGGAGTCTCCCCTCAGCCTGGTTTCATGAACCAGTCTGCACCAGGCGCCCCTCCTGCGTTGCCAGACCAGAACATTCCCTGCAAACTCCCCTTCTGTGCCTGTGCCTGGAAGACTCACCAGGCCTTCTCCTGTGAAGGTGCCTTTGCTTCCTCTTCAGATCCCAAGCCTGTGCTGTCCCACAGCTCCCTTCACCAAATTCTCACCCTGCTGCACTCACAGATGAGGGTTTTCTCCATATTGAATGCAGTCGCCCTCTACTCCACTGTCCCACCTGCTCTGTGATTACTTCAGGGTTTGCGATGATCTATTTGTGTCTGCCTATTTGTCTGTGAACCCCACAAGGTGAGGAGCAGGTCTGTTCTTTCTTATCTTTGTTCCCCAGTACCAGACACAGTGCCTTGTACACCCTAGGTGCTATAGTAAATCTTAGTTGAATGAGACTGAAGGCCCATGGGTACCCCAGGGCCACCACAGGATTGTTCCAGGCTTTACCCTGCCTAGGTGTTCAATACTTTGGAATGACCTTTTCATGGCCTTCTAACATGGCCAGGCGTGCAGGAGGTGTGCAGCCAGAATATGGAGATCCACTTACGATAAAGGTGGCAGGGAATGGGAATTCTAATGGTAGGAGTAGAGGGAGAATAGAAACCACGAGAAGCCCCAATAACAACAAACATTTATTGACCACCTTCTGTGCTGTTTTGGCATGCTTGATCATATTTGATCCTTACTTCAATTTGAAGATGTAGATACTAAGAATATCCACATCTTATAGATGAACAAACTAAGGCTCAGAGGTTAAGTGACTTGCCCAAGGGCACCTAGCAAGTTGTGGAAGAGCAGAGTTCTCTATACCCAGGTCAGGGGAGAGGAAGAGGAGCTGGCAGGTAGGGGTGGGGGTAGCCTTACCAGGAGAACCCAAGAGGATGTGCACCAGGTCCTCATAGAGGATGAGGGTGGCCGGCCGCTCAGGGAGCAGGTAGAGGCTGACTGATGCATACACTGTGGGAGGGGTGGCCTGTCAGCTCCAGAGAAAGCCCCTGCCCACCCCTAGGCGGGGCGCTCCCTCCATCCAATCCGAGTGACTCCACCCTCCCTCAGCCCCTCTGCATACCCCAGCCCAGGCAGCAGCTGCTGAAAAGCCTACCCCTTCCACCCCCAAGGACTATTTTGGAAAGGGGCTGATGGGGTCAGCTGCTGCCCCGCCCCTCCACCTGCCCCTGCACTCACAGGGCAGCTTGTCAACACGCCAGGGCACGGAGTTGGTGAGGAAGCCAGGGCGGGCAGCAGTGACCAGCACCCAGGTGCCCAGGCGGTAACTGAGGGGCAGCGTGGCCACACCCTCTGTGTCCGTGGTGCCAGCGGCCAGCAGCATCCGGTTCCCAAACACATCCACTGAGGCCCGGGCCAAGGGGACCAGCTCCCCGCTCACGTACACCTGCACCTTGATCAGGATCTCTGCGGGCAAGATGGGGTGAGGACAGTGAGGAACGGGGAGGGGGGAAGAGGGAACTGGGGGGAGCCCCAAGATCAGAGGAGGGGGCTGTGGGTTGGGAGAGGCTTTGGGGCCAGGCTAGACAAGATACTATAAAAGCCAGCCTTTACAGAGCCCTCCTTCAAACCTCACATCAGCCTGTGACGTAGGTGGTACTATTATCATATTTTAGCAAGTCTAACACGTGCACTTTTGCACATTTTAACATTTCTGAACGCAGGCTATGCCTGTGGTTGATGATATCGTAATTATAATTGGCAGCATTTCCCCCCCTTTTCTTACTGGTACATGAAATAATGGTGCATCTTATAGTTGATGATGTATCAGACTGGATAAAATATGCTCTTAGCCCATTTTACAGATAAAGAAATTGAGGCTCAAAGAATTTAGATACTTGCACTTCAGTTAAGTGAAAGATCTGGAATCCAAACTTGGGAGTTGGACTCTACCCCCAAATTCTTAACCACCGGACCCCATGGGGCTGGTGTCAGGGAGAGAAAGGAAATGGAGGGGGGGCTGAGGAAGAACGGTAAGTGGAGAACCAGGGGTCTGCAAGTAGAGAGCAGGGAGGGCAGGAGTTAGCCATTTGGAAGGGAGTGTGGGGGGCTGGTTAGATTTGGGTTCTCAGGACAAAACTGAGAAGGGGACACATTCCCATCACTTAGCTTCCTCCTAGAACCCTTTGCACAAACCTGTTTCTCTTCAGATTTAGGGACTCACCCCAACCCTGAAGCCCAAACAAGTACACCTCCTCCTCATATGTACGGCTGGCCCCCTCCCAGCTGGTCAGTTAGTTACCATGGCAACGCCCTCATTCCTCCCAAGAGATGGGCAGGGAGCTGGGGCCCTGGCAAAGGGAACAAGATGGGGGCTGGGGGGGCGCCCCAAGCCCAAGGGAAACTAGTATGGAGGGGGATGGGAAGGGAAGTCCAAGTCTTTGGCTTTCAGCCAACTCCGCCCTTAGCTCATAGATGGTCCAGCCAGGATGGGCCTGCAGGTGTCCTGATCTCAGATGGGGTGATGGGGTGGGGACCAGGCCTAGAGTTCTCATGGATTCCCCAGGCAGCCTCTTTGATCCAGAGCATGGTACCCCTTCTGACTCAGCACAGCCCCTCCCTTGAGAGCATGCTTCACCCCTACCTTGCTGCTAATGATGGGAGAAAGTGTCATGCCTGGAAAGGTACAGAGGCCTAAGTGCGGGGCCCAGGAGACAGGTAGGGTGGGTGCTGGACAGGAGAGTCCAGGTACAGAGAGAAGAGCCTGGAGCTGAGGGCGGCAGGGCATGGCAAGGTCAGGGGGCCTCACGGGTACAGCCTGACAACAGTGACAGGTGTCTTATCTCAGGCTTCCAACCCCAGGGCCAGCACCACGCCTGCCCCTGGCATCCCATCCAGCTGTTCTGAGCCCACCTCCTTGTCTCCTCCCAGGCCAGAGCCCAACTCTGCAGAGTGGGTGCACACTCTCAACCCTTCCCTGCTCTCTAGTTCTCCAGAACTGGCAGCTCCACCCCTCCACCCAGTAGGAATTCTGAGAAGCTAGAGGGGCCTGGCTGATCCCCACCCCCACCCCCGGCTAGGAGCAGCTGGATGGAGCAGCTGGGAAGACGGGACCCAGTATGGACTATGGTCATTTGAGGGAATGCCTTGGGCTCAAGGGCAAGAGTCTTAGAAAGGAAGAGGAAGCCCAGGGAGAAAACAGAGGCGGGCAGGTAAGAGTGTAGGAGGCATCAGTGCCAGGCGGGGGTAGGGATGGGGGGGCGGCAGGTGCCTAGTAGATTCTCTTCCCCTTTCTCCTCAACTGGGCCCCCATCCTGGCTCTATTCCAGCCAATTCCCTGGGCCCCTTCCCTTGGGGTGCAGGACTTGAGAGAGAGGCTTCCAGAAAACTCCGGGCCCTTTCCTAGCTCCTCTTTCCCCCCAGAGTACAGGGAAGACTGAGGCCCGGAGCTGCTTCCTCATTCCTCAAAGCCTGCCATTCCATCAGTATCCGCCTCTCCTGGCTTCAGCCCCGCCTCATTCCAGGAGGAAATCCGACCCCCTCCCTTCATCCGGACCCCACTTCCCTCATCGACCCCCTCCCACCCTGCTTTTCCTGCCAGCTCCTTGGTGGGGAGGTGAGGAGTGGAGAGCACTGGTTCAGGTTCAGAAAGGTCTGGGGCCCAGAGGCAGGAGATGGGAGAGCAATAGCTGGGTGGTGGGGCAGGAGGCTGGAAGGTGGGTGCAGGGCTGGAGTGGGTGCAGTACCCTGAGAGCCCAGGCATAGGGAGGGAGTCATGGTCTAGCTCCCACCCTCTCCCGCTGCAGGCGCCGACCCCACCCCCACCTCACACACCCACCTGGGTCGGTGAGGCGCCTGGAGGGTCTCCTCCACTGCGATGGAGAGGTGAGATGAGGAGGGGGTGACCTGGGAGCAGGCTGGGGACAGGAGTGGCCGGAGGCTTGCGGGATGGGGACCCAGGCACCTGCCCTCCCAGCCGGCACTGCCCACAGACAGCTAGCTAGCTCAGCATGGCTCCGCCACCACAGCCCTGCCATGCGCTTTGAGCTGGCAATCACAATGTACCCCGTTTTCCAGCGTCCCCCAACTGCAGCCCCTTCTGTCATGGGCTGAGCAGCGTTTCTTTGGTGCACCCCAAAGTCTGAACCTGGGGGGCTGGCTGGGGGCTGTCAGGCTCCAAGGTGAAAAACCCCCATTCGAGCAGTCAATCCGCCCACAACCTCACCCACTTCCCCCCTCCACCGCCCCCCCCCCCCCCCCCCCCCCCCCCCCCCCCCCCCCCCCCCCCCCCCCCCCCCCCCCCCCCCCCCCCCCCCCCCCCCCCCCGTCAAACCCAGCTCTAGGCGCCCAGCCCCCGTCTGGGCCCAGGGTGGCAGCCGATGCCTTCTCCCCCACCCAGCTGGAGTAGGGAGCAAGGAACCCGCAGGGGGCTGCAGAGCGGGCTCCCGCTCCAGCCCGCCCCTGGGCGGGTGTCTTCGGTAGACAATGGCTCAGGCAGCAGCGCCTCGCGGACCAGGAGGGAGAAAAACAAGGCAGGAGGGGGTGGCGACGCGGAGCCTGGCGACCCCCATCCTCCCCATTGTGTCTTCCCGAGACTCCTGCCCTAGCGGTCTCCCTCCTTCCTCTCCCCATCCAGCGCCGACCCCAGCTCGCCTAGTTCCCCCACCCAAATTTAGGGAATAGCCCCCAATTCACGAGCGCCACCAAGAGGGGGCTTGGCGGGCGGGGTCCGATCAGGGCACGGGGAGGACGCAGGCCCTCCTGACCGAGACTCACCCTGCGGGCTGGGGGGCTCCAGCGGCGACTTGCCGGGAGCCCGGGAGGCGCCGCCGAGCAGCAGCCCCAGCAGCGGTAGTAGCCGCGCGAGGACGCTGGGGCCACTCGGTGGCGGCATGGCGGGGCTCGGCCAGGCCCTAGCGGTCCATGGCTCCCGCCCGGCCCCGCTCGGCCGGCCCCGCTCAGCCCCAGCTCTGCGCCGCGCGGCTCGGGCTCCCGCTCTGGCTGCGGCAGCCGCTCAGCGCGATTGTCTCCGCCCGTAGCCGCCGCCAGCGCCCCCTGCAGGCGGCGCCCCATCCCGCTGGGCTCCGGGCACCGCCCCCTCGCCGCCGCGTTCCGCCCGCCGCGCTCGGGCCTGCCCGCCCTCAGCCCACCCGGCAGCCCCCTCCTCGCGCTGCCAGACCCTAAACTGAAAGGGAGTGTAGCGAACAGAGTCCAATCACTGGGGTTCTCTGGAGTTCCAGAACCCCAGGAAATTTGGGGGTGGGGGGTGGGGAGAATGGCTATTGCTTGCAATACACTCAGAGGCAAGTACCGTTACGAGTCTCTAAAAAGTGTGAGAACTGCCCTGATTTGCGGCCCCCTCGTCTCCGCACGAACATCCGCGCAGTGCTGGAGCGATAGGGCACAGACCCCAGGAATGGGTCAGTCTCGGTTCTTCGCTAGCTTCTGTCTCTTACTAAGCCCTGAGCAAGTGATTTAACCTTATAGTCCTCAGTCTTCCTTTAAGGTGAGTGGGAATTGTAATAATCTCTACCGCGAGGGGTTGTTGTAAAGATTAAGTGAGATAATGATACAAAGTGTCAAGCACATGCCTAACAGGTGCTATCATTGGCCCAGGTAATAAGACCCATTGCTGGGCAGTCACAATGGTTAGAAAGTTCTAGAGCTGCAAACAGCCTCTCTCTCCAATTGAGAATCACCGATTGGTCCCACTGTTCACGAATGACAGTGAGTCTTTTCCTTCTTCCCCGGCCTTTGGAACCTCACGTTTGAAGACAGCGATTGGCCTAACTCTGGCCCAGCCTAACTCTCCTTCCTTCCAGTTTCTGGTTGTCATCATTCCTCACTTTCTGGGTGGCCGAGTCCTCAACTAATCCGGTATCCCTCTCCTGGTTTTCTTTGGCTTGTCGCCTTTCTTTCTCACAATGTGGTGCCCTGGAAGGGACTGACAGCTAGGGCAAGGACCTCAGGACAACAGGTTTCTCTTCTGGTTCTTGTCATCTGGTTGGGTCCCCTGGTTGGGTGTTCTGACATAAGGGGACCTTGTTTTGAGCTTGTAGACAAAGCCAGCCATCAAATTTCTTTCTTTCCTTCCTCCCTTCCTCTCATTCTTTTTGTTTCTTTTTCTTCCTTCCTTCCTTCCTTCCCTTCCTTTCTCCTCCCAATCCTTCCCTCCCTCCCTCTCTCCTTCCATTTCCCCCCCCTTCTCTCCCATAAATTTCCATCTAACCAGATTTCCCAGTCCTATTCTTATGTAACCAATTTTTTGGAACCTCACCACAGAATTTAGCACTCATCCCTGGTGAATTTCATCATGTTGGTTTCAACCCAACTTTCCAATCTGTCCAGGCTGCCTTGAATCTGCTCCAGTCACCCATTGTATTGAAGCTCCCTCTCAGCCAGCAGCCATCTGCAGGGTGAAGGGACTCATGACAATACCAGACAGCCCAGGGCCAAGATGGAGCTTTGGGATATCCCCACAGAGACCTCCTTTAGCTTAGTCAAAATTGTTCAGTTTGAAGTTTAAGACAGAGTCTTTATCATCCAGCTCAAGGACAAATGCCATATGCTTTGCTGGATCACGAGAAATTGTTCTGGGGTCACCTAATGTCAATGGCAGAGCCGGGAGGGAGTTTGGCTGGTGTTCAAAGATCACAGCTTAATCTTTTCCTAAATATTCAATGAGCCAACTAGAAACCTGCTGTGGAACTTGCCATGAATGGATGTCAAAGTGTTCTGTTCTGTTCAGAAATTACCTTTTTACCCCTTTGGATACAATCAAATACCAAGAGCTCTTGGGAGGGAAGCCGTACCATCAACGGCTTCCCCCAGCTCTCAGCATCAAGTCCTAAGTCCTCAAGGCACTGTCTGTCTGCCCCCATCTGACCTCATCTCCTAGACTCCTCACTTGCCTGCAGTCCATGGGCCTCCTTGCTTTTACTTGAACATATCAAGCCTGTCCCCACTGCAGGGCCTTTTCTCTGGCTGCCCTTTCTGTCCAGATACTTTATGTCCATGCAGACACCTGGCTGATTCATTCATCTGTTTCCCTCATCAGCAGGGCCTTCCCTGCCCATTCTGCCTAGAATGTCAGCCCTCTCCCAGCACCCACATAATTCTATCACTGGCTCCCTACCTTTACTTGCACTCCAAGCACTGACCAGCACTGGCCATACATTTATTCATTTGTTTACTCTTTACCCTTGGTTGGATGTAAGTTCCAGGAGGGCGGAGACATTTTTGTTCGCTGTTCTATCCCAGACTGGAGTGGTAACCAGGCACATAGTAGGTGCTCAATAAATATGGAACACATGAATTGACAAATCTTTCAGGACTCCTGGTGGACCCTCCCACCACTATCCCCTGACTCCTGTCTCAGCAGGGAGTGGTCTTCTACCCTGAGCCCTTCTGGGAGCTCCCTGTCTGGTGGCGTCTTTCCTAACTTGGTGGGGAAGAAGGAACAGTCACACCTGCATGGTGGGACACTGCCTTCCCCAGGACAAGGGCTTAGTTAGCTTCCCTGTGCCCCTTCTCATCTGAACACAGCTTTCAAGGCCTTTTGTGATGGGACAGGGAAGAGCGTGATCATTTCCCAAAACTCAGGTCTTCTTGCTGTAAATCTCTTCATAATCATGAAAAAGAAAAACCATGTATTGGAGTTCCCTGGTGGTGTAGTGGCTTAAGGCTTCAGCGCTGGCGCTGTCAGCGCTGCAACCTGGGTTCGATTCCCAGTCAGGGAGCTACCCACATACAAAACAAACAAACAAACAAACCATACTGTTGAAAGCTGCCCACCAGAGACCCCGCTTGTCTTCTCTGCCCCCTCAGGCATCCCCACCCCCACCCCCAGTCTCCCCCAGAGGCTCTGCCACCCTTCCCCGACTCCCGCTTTCTACTCCCTGACGCTCCCCAAGGACAGTAATTTGCAACCTTCGCCCTGGCAGAGACCCAGCCCCAGCCCCACACTCCAAACATCACCTTGGTCCCCCTCTCCTCCTCTGACCCCAAGAGGAGGCAGCACATTGGGGGTTGGGGTTCAGCTTCTTTATTAGGCAGCAGGAAAGGGGGTGGCCCAGCTCTGTTGGGAGGGGAAGGGCATCAGGTGGCCTCTGGGGAACAGCTGCTCCAACCTGTGGGTGACCCGATTTGGGGAGCACTTGGAGAAGTAGGACAGAGCGTGGGCTGCACCATCACTCCTCATCCTCATCCTCTTCTTCCAGGGGTGGCCGATTCCGCTTGAAGAAGCCGACCTGGGGGTGCACAGGGGCCCGGGACAGGTTGTAAAGATGACCCTTGGGCCCCGGGGCAGTCGTGGAGGAAGTCTGGACGCTAGAAACCTACAGTCCTGTCCCAGACCAGCCCAAACCATGGACACCACTGTGTGCACAAATACACGCTTCTCCCCATTTAGAGAGAATGCACATAACAATTTAAAAAAAAAGTTTTGCATTTTCTTGCCTGAGTTTTTCTTTTCTTTCTTTCTTTCTTTCTTTTTTTTTTTTTTTTTAATGTGGGTAGTTCCCTGGCTGGGAATCGAACCCAGGCCGCGGCGTTGACAGCAATGAAGCCTAAGCCACTGCACCGGCAGAGAACTCCCCTGAGTGTTTCTTAATAGTGATGATTTTATGATGCAAATGCGTGATGTTACCGATTTGATTCTTGTAAGTCTAGCGTGTGGCTTTCCCGAAAAGCACCGCGCCTTCCGGGTGCCTTCCGGGCCCGTGCGCCACTGCGGGTTTGTGACAGCGCACTTGATCTCCAGGCACAGCGGAGGGAGCGACCCGCCAGGGCCTCTAAGGGGCGAGGAGCAGAGTCTGGATCAGGTCCGGGTCTCCCACCTCAGTCGGGACAAAGGACAGAGCAGGGACGAGGTGGACCCCGTCCTCAGCAGTCAGAGAGCTCCTAAAGGCAGGACTCCTTCCCCATGACTCTTCCTCTCAGAGGAAAATGGGTCTAAAGGACTTAGAACTCCAGATGCCGCCGGTCTCAGGGGTCTGTGCCCTGGCATAGGTCCTCTGGAGAATGACATTCCAATAGTGGAGATGTAGATAAGAGGGGCCCTGGGTCATCCACTTGGGCCACTATCTCCCTGTGAGGGTAGGCAGGGCCAAGCCCGGCCCGCCTGGGGACCCCACCCTCCCTTGACGCCTCACCTTCCACATGGCCAGGACCAGGAGGGTGAAGAGCAGCAGGCCGCCCAGCACGCCCACCAGCACCCACCAGATTGGGATGTCCCTCTCCTCCAAGGCCCGAAGCAGCTGCGTCTGCACCTGGGACAGACCAGAGCACGTCCCCAGTCACCCTGATGCCTGCCTTTCCCCCAAACTCCACAGTTGCAAAACAGTGACACCCAGCCAAGCCACCTACCTGTCCCAGCCCCCAGACCCAGGGAGGCCCCGCCCCCATCCCTCTGGGACACACAGAGGACCCATGGGTCCTGTAGGACTCACCTCCTTGACCCCATTCTTCCATACTCACCAGAGCTTCCCCACTGGGCAGGCCGAGGGCGGGTACGGCGTAGGGGAGGGAGGAGACATTGAACCAAGCGTGCGACTGAAGCACAAACTGATCCAGTGGCCTCTGGATGGGGTTGTGGGGAAAGCCATTCACACGAGGCCTGCTGTGCAGGAGTGCAGCCCCAAACTTCCCCCCGGGCGCCTGGCCTAATCCTTGGCCCTCTCTCTCTTCCTGCTCCCCAAGTCCCCCCTCTCCCCAGAGCACACTCCATCATCCATCTGGCACCTCCAGAAGGCCCCGCCGCCCCACGTCCCCGCCCCACCTGGCGGAGGCTGGGCAGCCACAGGAAGGCCAGCACGGTGACCATGGCTCGCTGCCCGCGCACCATCTCCTGCAGTTCACACTGCACCACAGTACAGGGCGCCGAGTCGCAGCTCTGAGGGGAGGCGTCATGAGTCCCCAGCCCCTCCTGACCCATCACCCCTGCACCCCATGGAACCAACACAGAGCGGGGCGGGGGGCCAGCAAGGAGGGGCAGTCAGCGAGCTTGGGCCTCCCCCTCGGGAAGGGGTTCAGAGTCAAGCTTCAGCTGTTCTCTAAGCGGGCTCGCTCCGGCAGCCCCCGAGATGCGGGGCGGCGTTCGACACCAGCATTTCTGTAACCCCACTCGGCATTTAGTCACGGTCTTAAATGGACTGGCAACTTCAGAAAATGCCATGTCCCCACCCTGCCCCAGACGTAGGACCAGCAAAATTCTTCATATTCACTTGGCCCAGCGTGGCCCACTGGAGGCCCACATCACACCTCCAGTCCCTGTCCCTGTCCCCGCCTCCCACCCATCCCCTCTTTCTTCTGGGCCCCAGGGAAGGGAGACCCCAGCCAGAGACCACACAGCCTGCTCACCACCAGAACTGGGTCCTGAAGCCTGGAGGGCTGCTGGGGCCCCGACAGGAACGCCTGCCTGCGCTCCCGCCTGTGATGGGCTGGGGGCATGGCGGAGGAGGTGGGGGTGGGCAGGCCCCAGTCCAGCTGAGGAGGCAAACGGCGACAGTCAGGTCCCACTGCCCATCGCCCCGCCCTCCCCAACGGGGCCTGGTTCATGGGCGGGGGACGCACCCACAGCTATTTCCTCCACCCAGGCTCTCACCTTGAGGGGGTTGGGAGAGGTCTGTGGGGAGCACTGAAGCCCCCCCTGAGGCTGTATGTCCAGGATGTAGAGCAGGTCAGAAGGCTGGGACTGGCCGGGGAGTCGGAGGCTGAGGTGGAGGCCACTTACAGTAGCAGGGCCATTGTTGTGGAGCTGGTGGGGGTGGTGGCAGCAGGATGTCAGGTGGCTCAGCACCCAGCTCCTGGGACACTCCCCCTCCAGCCTGGGGCTCAGGGACTCCTCCCTACCTCGTAAGTGTGCTCCACTTTGGGGCCCCAGCTGTCCGAGCTGTTCTCTCTGTCACCTTCTGGGGCCACCACCAGAAAAGCTGGAATGGAGTTCCTGCAGGAGTCCAAGCCCCACCCCCAACCCCAGAGTAAGCTTGATCCCCTGACTTGCCTGTGGGGGTTCCCTTAGGGCCCCCTGAACCTTAGGGCTCTGCCTGCCACCTCCCTCATCCATCCCTGGCCCCGCACCCTCGCAGCTCCACACGGGCCTCCGCCCGGACTGGCACATCCAGCAGCACAGTCTCGCTGTTTGGATTCTGGCTGTTCTTGCTGGAGGGGAAGGGACAAGAAGCAGGTCAGGGACACCAGCCCAGTGTACGTCAGGACCCTCTGGGCTGGGGCCAGACTTTCAGCGGGCTCAGGAAGTGCCAACTCCACAAACAGCATGCTGCACAAAGGTCAGACCTGGAAAAGAACTTCCACGGCTCCCAGCCCCAGAAACCAGTCTCTGGGAAAGAAAGGGAACAGGAAAGCCTGACGGGCAGGCATCCCAGAAGACCCTGCTGTATGGAGGGTGTCTGAGTGTCTGTTTGTAAATCAGGGTCACGTAAGGGGAAGGGTGGTGGGTAGGAGTGCCCCCAGTTCAGTACCTCCTGATCTGCAGCCGGAAGGACACACGCTCGCCAGCCTCCTCCAGGTTCTCCACACTCACCAACATGGTGACTCCTATCTGAGTGACCCAGAGGGCCAACGTCACGGCCCGAATGCCCACTCCGGGCAGCCCTGTCCGGAATGTGGCCTCCCGTCCTCATCCTCCCAAGTTGCCATTACGATCTCCATTTTACTCAGAAGCCCACTCAGAGAGGGGGAGGCACTCACCCAAGAACACACAGCTAGGGAGTGTGGGGACCAGGGTCGTGGCCCAGAGCTATCGGACGCCAGCCCCAGCCCCTAAGACCCTGCCGACCACGTGGGGGCCCGGCCTCCAGGCCTCACCCGGACGTTCCTCTTCATGGGGTTGCCCAGCTCGCACAGCACCACCTTGGTCTCATTCTCCTTCTTCTGGTTACAGATGAGCCTCTCAAAGCCCTGCGAGGAGGAGGTTTCGAGAAAGAAGTCACAGAGCGGCCCACACACGTGTGTATTTAAGCTCGGGGAAAAGTCTGGAAAAGACTTGTGTGCCAGGGTGGGGCGGGGGGTTTCTTGGGGTGTGAGTTCAAAGGACTGTCACAGTCTACTAGTGTGTTACTGTCTAGCACTGCGTGATTTTTTTTTTGGGGGGGGGAGTAAAAAACACAAAACATTACATGGACTATGATCCCATTGCTGTAAACTACACCAACAAAATAAAGACTAAACATGTACCTACGGAAGTGTCTGTCGCTGTGGAGAAGACAGACTGGAAGGAAATTCACCAAATGTGAGCAGAGGTTCCTGCTGACCTTTAGCACCTGAGCCATCTTTAGCTTGGCTTTTATTACAGAGTTCTGGGATTTTATGCCAAGAATTTTATGGCAAGCACGCCTCTTCCAAATTAAAAAAAAAAAAAAACCAAAGCAGCAGTCTTTACAGCAAGGCCTACGAGAAGTGGGGGCTCTCGGGATCAGAGAGGAGAGCAAGGCTCCTGCACCTCCCAAGCCATGACCCCGGGGTGGGGGCCTCACCTCGATATTGCTGAGGGCCCGCATGTAGTGGGCGCCCGGGGGCAGGTGCACAGCCAGCTCCGCCTCGTAGGCCCCCTCGCCCTCATTGGCCGCGACCACCCGCAGCTCCAGCACATTATCGGCCCCAACTAGGAGCGGGGAGCCCCTCCTGTGGGGAGAAAGGGGTAAAGCCCAAGTGGCTGGGTGCAGCCTCAGCCTGGGAGGAGGAGAGGGGCTGAGGACAGTGCACAGGTATATGACACCCCAGGTGGGGAGGGGGTGTCATCGGGGCCGACCCAGCCAGGGGATGGACGGTGGAGTGGGGGGGGGCCTCCTCACACGCTGGCGGTGAGCTGAAGTTGGGGCACACACACGTCATCTTCCCCACAGTCCAGGATGATGCGGGTCTGGAGGGGGCACGGAAGGGGGTGTGGGTAAGTTGGGGGTGTGCAAGGTAGGGAATTAAAAGGTCTGAGAATGAAAGGAGTATGGAGATGACATCAGGGCTCTGAGGTTTGCCACAGGGTTTGGGGTTTAGGTGGCGACATCAGGGTTTATATCAGAGTTTACAGGTGACATTAGCACTGGGGTTTAGGGGATATTGAGGTTTTAGAGTTTTCATTAGGGTTTAGAGTGCCATCAGAGACTGGAGTTGACATCGAGGTTTTGGGGTTCACATCACAACTTGGACACTAACCCTAACCTTGACTTTCTGGCAGGGGTTCTTTACCTCCCTGGCCTGCCCCTGCCCACCCCACCTGCTCCTGAACTTGGGTGTCTCCATGCAGCACGAGAGCAGGGGCTCGTCCATCCATCTCAGGCTGCAGGGACACACTGACACTGAGCACTATGGGGCTCAGCTTGTCCCGGAAGTCGGCCTCGTCCTAGGGAGGGGCCAAGAATCAGGCCATCTGGATATCACGCACCCTACAATGACCACCCCCCGACCTGCCCCAGGGCTGGATGAACGTGTTTGCACACCCAGCCCTGCCCACCCCCGGCCCGGGCATACGCGGAGGAAGGCCGTGGTGTTGCGGCAGATGGGGCTCTGCCTCCTGCCCAAGTCCAGGTGCAGGGTGGCGCCCGCTTGCTGGGAGCTCAGCAGGAGCACTCGCCGGCCCTGGCGGGGCTTCTGCCGGTCCAGCTGCAGCTCCGCATTTAGGCCTGGCAGGACAAGCAAGCAGGGTCAGGGGCTCTCTGGCCAGCATCCAGGGGAGTCCAGGCCCACCTCTCTCCCGTCCCCACCATGTCACTCACGCAACTTCTCAGGAATGTTGTGCCCAGTGGCTCCCACACAGATCTGGATGTCAAAGCTGCAAAAACATGAGTGGGGCTCAGGGGTTAGGGTCCCCCAAGATCCCGGATCCTGCCTGGCCCATGCCCTTTATCTTCTCACCAGCTCACTGGTGTATTGGTCTGATCCAAGATACAATTCTTCACAGCAGGATTCAGAGAATCTTGCACCAGTAGCTGGACAGTGGCCATCACCACCGGCAGAGCTCTGGTGGGATGGGGATGGGGCTTGCCATTGTGGCCCCTCTTTGCCGGGTCTCGGCCCCATCCCACCCTTGGAGGCAGTGCTCACCTGTACACAGCCACCTTGTCGGCCCCATAAGCTCCCACTAGTAGGTCTACAGATATTGGGAGGGGGGTCAGAATTGGTGATTAGAGAGGACATGGGGTCCTCACCTTCCCAGGGTTCCCCGTACCATTTTCCCCACTAAAGGGTTGACCAGGCCCACCCTGGCATCCCAGCCCCTGACAGATCAGAGCTCTCAGTGGGGCACCAGGTCAGGCACAGCCCCTGGCTATGCCTCTTAGCATCTCCAGCTAATGCCCAAGGGCTCTCGTTGTCTAGATGGAGGTAGTCAAGGGCACCTGGGTATCCATTGTCATCGATGTCTGTGGCACCTCTCAGGGAGAAGCCAAAGCCAGAGCCCGTGGGGAAGGGGCTGTCCAGGACCTGGGAGGGGCGTGAGCTGAGCCCCTCACTCTGACCCAGGAACACCAGCACTTGGCCCCGACCACTGGGACCCCCATAGGGAGCAGCCACCGCAACATCTGGAATGAGCAAGAGAAATGGAGTGGCTGTTTGTTATCTAATCTCTCCAAGTGGCCCTGTAAAATGTCCAGGAGCTCCTCTTCTGGGTGGATCCCAGGGGACCAGAAGAGGGATGTCAAGATCTGGGTCAACGAGGCAGGTGCCCCGCCCTCCAGAGTTTACACTTGGGTCAGAGACCTGTCAAATAGGGTTATTATAAAAACAGGCTTCACTATCTATTGAGGAAAACATATTGACATGATTTCATTTCAGCCTAAAAATTAGGCATCATATTCCCATTTTAGATGAGAAAACTGAGTCCCAGAGGATTAAGTGACCAAGACCTATTAAATACTGGCCCCTCTTCCGTTCACCTCACTCCAGACCCAGTGCCACGCCATGTGCTTATCATTGCTACTAACTTTTAAGATCACTCTTGATAATTTATTTGTTAGTCCTCATAATCTTATTAATTTATAAGTGTTTTTTCTGCATGTGATAAGAATCAAGATCTTTGACATCCATGTTGTAAACCATCTTTCCTTTGTCTTCTAATTTTGTTTTCTATGCAGCTTTTTTTTTTTCCTTTAAAAAATCTTGATTGATTTTTCAAGTTACCCAGATTTCATCCAACTCAACCACTCTGACCCCCAGGCTCTGGGCCTCCACCCTCTCCTCATCTCTTCATTTATTTCCTCACCACTCGATCACATCTGCCAGATCCTCAGCCGTCTTGCCCCACTGCCACTTTGGGCAAGCATGGCCAGGCCCCATCAGACCAGGCACCCCGAATTCCTGACCTCCAGGCTTCACTGGGCACACCCCAGTAGTCCTGCAGGGGGCCTTTGGCTCCCTCTCCCGGTCAGCACCTATTTCAAACCTCCATTCATTCTATCAAGCCCCCAGCCTGCGTCCTGCCCGAGGAGAAGCAGCCCAAGCTCTGTGCTATAAATCCACACCCACTTCCCCCTGCCCCCTCCCCCGTTCCCCCCTGACCCCGGAAGAGGTGTCCCTCCTTTACCCTGCCACCAGGCTGAGCATTTCACCCTCGAATCCCCCAGGCATCACAGGGCCCCTCCTCCAGCTCACTTCCCCGAACCCATAAGATCATTTTCCTATGCAGTCAACCTACTCCATATTCTTTGAAATTAAAATAACCTTCCCTTGACCTTCATTTCCTCTCAGTAATCATCTTTGCTTTTTCCCTTTTACAGACTGGTTGAAAGAGCTGTCTACGCCGGCCACCTCAGTTCTTCACCTCCATTCATATCCTGCCCCGTGGTGCTCTGGCGTCTATCCCTACCCAACCCTGAACGGGTTCTTGCTAAGGTGACCAAGAACCTCCTTCTTGCTGTACTTCTCCAGTCCCACCTCATTGGACCTTTCAGCAGCATCTGGATCCAGTTACTCCCTTCCTTCTACTTAGAGCCCTCCCTTGAGTTCTGGGCCATCAGATCTCCTGATTTCCCTCTTACCCCCCGGACACTCCTCTGTCTCCTGTCCACCACATCCTCTGGGAGCCCTCTAAGTGCTCTTATTCCCCAGGGCTCAGTCCTAGGCCTCTTCTCACTACATAGGCTCCTTGGACCTCATCCACCCTCCCCGCCAGCTCCTCTCTCTAGCTCAGGCCTCTCGGATGGAAGCGGGGGAAGCCACACCCAGCTGCTCCCTGGATCTGTCTGCCTAACACGCCCAAGCCCTTCAGGAGCAAACAGGTCTAGAGGTGGACTGCTGATATCCCCTGATCTCACCTCCCCAGACCAGGCAGTGAAGGGCACCACCATCACCCATCCTTAGCCCCATATCCAGTCACCATCAAGTCCTAACAATCTAGTACTAAATATCAGTGAAATCATCCTCCTCTCTGGCTCCATTGCCCAAATCCACATCCAGGTGGTCACCACCTCTTGCCTGGACTAATGCAAACGAATCCTAATTGGTTTCCTTTAACGCTCTCCTGCCCAAAGCTCTTCCTGCCTTCTGCTGCCCTCAGCTCAAATCCACGGTCTGTGCATGTCTGTTAGCCTCTCTGCAGCCAGGGAGGCCCCACTCTTCCCTTACCGTTGTAGCCGTCCCGGTTGAGATCGCCTAGAGGCGCGATGGCCGAGCCAAATCGCCCATACAGCTGTGTGCCCGTCAGCAGGAGGCTGGGGGTGCCCAGCGCGTGGGAGCCCCGAGGCTGCAGGAACAAGTACACACGCCCCACCTCGGCCAGCTTGCGGTCCGCTCGGCTTTCCATGTACAGTGGCGCGCCCACCAGCAGGTCGTGCCTCCTGCAAGCCAGACGCGCGGTCACCCGGGGCGGGCTAGGGGGATGCTGCCAGGGACACGTCTGGCCCATCCTCGCCCTCCCGCCCCCCTCGGTGGTAACGGAGTGAGGGCCGGAAAGGAGGGGACCGAAGGCAGTCCACGCCTCTGGTACATGGGGACCCAAACGGGCAGGGGTGGGGCGGCCTCCTCCTCACCCGTCCCCGTTGACATCAGTGACAGCCACCGAGTGCCCAAAATACGAAGCCACCTGCGGGAAGGCAAGGCGCGCGCTAATTCCCGCTCCAGGACCTGCCACCCTCTCTTAGCCATCGCCCCCTCACACCCCGCGTAATACCCCCTAGTCTCGGCTACCCTCATCAGGAAGCGTCCCTCACCTGCTCTCCAAGCACTCGGTGCAGCGTCTGGTGGTTCGACTGCAAAACTTCCACCTGCGCGGGCAGCGCACAGGGACGCATCATTCTCCCACCTACGGCAGCTGCCCCCCGCACCGAGCGGGAAAGGCAGGAAGTGGGGGCGGGGCGGGGGCGTGGTCAGGCTGAGGAGAGGCGCCTGGGACTTCGAGACGCCGAGGGGCGGGGCAGGGGGCACTCACCGCTCCCAGGGTCCAGCTCCAGGTCGGGGCACCGAAGACATACTCTGGGGACAGCAGGCCCCGCCAGTGAGATCCTTCGAATCTACTTTCCCTCCCACCCACCATTCAGCACCCAGGGGAGATTTCGATGCGTGGCGTGGAGGTGCGCCTCCCCAGGTTGGGCTCCCCAGCCCCTTCCCCTAAGTGGATTTCTTGCCTGTAGTGCTGAGATTCCCGTCGAACTCGCCCACCGCCACCGAGTACCCTGAAGACACAGCGCGAATTAATTTTTCTGGGAGGGCGAGGAAGGAGGGGACGCAGGCACTCCCCAGTTTGAAACCCTGCATTACGTATTCGGCAAAACGAAGGCCATCGAGAAGCCACGACCTGCCCCAGGCCGCACGGCGAATCCAGGGCGGGAAGGGCGCGGTGGGGCTGGTGGGAGGTGGGCAGTTTGTAGGGGAAGCTGCGGGAGCAGAGGGTTGGAGGCGCCTTGGGCGCTGGGGCTCGCCACCCGGGGGTGGCATGGGGGCGCTCCCGCAGGGGAAGGACCTGATCGGCGGGAGTGGGCAGTGACACTTAGAGTGCTGGGAAGCCTAGAAGGGAGGTGCCAGGGTTACCCCGGTAGCCATCGAAGTACTCTGGGTGGCTGGAGTCGAAGGTGAAGCGCTGGGTACCCACGTGCCACAAGAGGGTGCCAGGGCGATAGCTGGAGATGATATCTGCAATTGGAGCCCGCGCCAAGAGACCTAGGGCGCGGAGGACAGAGGGTGTGGGGGCCCGGACTCTTGAGGTCTCCCAGGCTGAGAGAGAAGGGAGGGAGGTGTATGGATGGGCACGTACCTAAGAAATAATAGCCACCGGGGGCCCCAAGCACCAGTTCTCCAGCCTGCGAGGGAAGCCCTGGAGGTGAGACGGGGGTCTTGTTTGGGAGCCACCCCCAAGCCGCTTAGGTTCGATACTTGCCGGAGTGACCGCGGAGCTGAAGCCCGCTTCGCAGTAACGCTTGTCTTTCCCTAGAGGAGGCAAAGCAGAGGCTCAGCGAAGGGGCGGACCTAGAAGCGAGCACGAGGCCTGGCGGGGGCGGAGCCACGTGAGGGCGTGGTCGCGGGGTAATTATGGGTGTGGCCTTGAATCAGCTCGCGGCGCGGAGGAGGGGTGGGGGTGGGGTGGCGGGAGACCAGGAGCTCGGTCATTGGTGGAGTGATTGAAAGCGGGGGAGCTCGGAGAAGGACCAGATGAAGAGCGAGGCTAGGTGGCTGAGAGCGGGCAGAGCCAAAACGGAGAGCGGAGCTCACAAAATTTATTTTCCACGTAAACCGGGCTCATGGTGTTGGCCCGACAGGGTGAGTACTCCGCGCGGCGCCCATGCTGGAGCTGAGCCACGATGCAGCCACCTACAGGCGTCTTCTCAGCCTCCGCGGTCTCTTCTAGGGCGTTCCAGTGCTGCCAGGGGGAGCAGGCCTGGGGCAGGGCCACAGGAGAGTGGGGAAGGGGCAGGACTTGGGTCTCCACCCCCACCCAACATGTCCCAGCTCCCTGTGCCCTGTCCCTCGGAGCCCACCACAATGTTGTCTCTCCAGCTGACGACCGACGCCCCCAGTCCTTGTTGGGCCTTGAAAGTTTGGAAAGTTTGGGAGCCTACTTTTCGAGTCTCATCATCTGGAGGGCACAAGAAGGGGTGGGGCGCTGAAGCCCGGCTGCCCACGTTCCTTGTAGCCCCTCCCTTTCCCTCGCGCAGAACTCACTGAGGTTGAAGGACAACGAAGTGCACTGGCCGCCCTCTGCCCTCCAGGGGCACAGGAACACGCCACCCGTCTCCTCCAGACCGCGACCCAGGGTCCGCGGGGCGCCCACGACGATGGCCACGCTGCATAGGAAAGCTGCGTGAGCGTGGCGGGGGTTCTGGGATTCCTCATGCCCCGGTGCCCGCGCTGTGCCTTGGGGTCACTGGAACATCTTTTCCTCAGAGAGACCTCACAGACCATTGAGGCCAACCTTTTCATTTTAGTGAGGGTAAATCACATGCCCAAAGTAACCTTGCAAGTTAAGGGGAAAGCTGGGACTATAAACATTTGTTTTGATTTGAATACGAGGGATTTGCTATCCCTGCTGAAAAATACATCCTAAGCTCATTACTCATCTACATTCCCCATTTGCCCTGTCCCTGCCCCCCCCCGCCCCCCAAAAGCTGGGAGTTTACATGCTCCCTAGAATATTAGACTGCTACCAGACAACTTTGAGAGCTAGTTTTAATGAATTAGGGAAGCTAGTTGGAACCTCAAAAATGAGGAGTGGGGTGCTGATACTGCTGAGGACCCTAGTAGATCTAGATTCAAATCACAGCTCTGCCATATGTAAATTGAGGACAATACCAACCACTCAGTGCTGTCAGGATAAATAAGTGAAATGAATGAGGAACACTCAGCATGGTGCCACCCAAATATTAATAACTCATAACAAATGCTCAAAAAAATAAGGTACCAACTTTTGTTTTTCCTTTGTTCTTCCTGTATAGTTTCAGTGCCCATCTCCCCACTGGTGCCCCTCCCTGACATCCTCACCTGAGCTGTTCCCACTCCAGTATTCCGAACAAGAACTCAGCCCAAATAGCCCCTAGGAATCACTTTGCTCAACCTCTATCACAAATGAGGAACTTGGGGCCCACAGAAGCAGTGATGCTTGGGGAATCCTTCTCTTTCCCAACACCCAAACTTTCCCCAGGGCTCACCTCCCATGGCTGTCCTTGTAGAAGTCCAGTGAAAACCCAAAGTGGCTGCCATTAGGGCCTGTGTAGAAAGTGAGCTGCACTGGGTCCAGGTTCAAGGCCCAGGCTAGAGGGGCAGCACCAAGTCCCAAGAGCAGCTGCATCCACTCCAGAAGCCAGTGGGCATGAAGAGGAGGACACAGAGCTCTGGCCATCTTTCTTCTCCTACAACCTCCGAAGCAGGAATGGGCTAACGCCTTCCTCTTCTGTTCAGTTTCCACCACAGGAAGTCTTTTCTTATCAAATTGGAACCCACTTGCTGAGCAGTAGGCAGAGCAAAGGGCTATAGGCCCTGGATCCATATAGTTTCTACATTTGCCAGGAAGGCTGAAAGCATTGACTCCTCCCTTTTCCTGAGAGTAGTTTATCACCAAGTCCTGTTGGTTCTGCCTCTCAACTATGTCTCTTGAATATTCACCCCCATTTCCACTACCACCATGCTAGTCTAAGCCACCATTGCTTTCTGCTTGGGATAGCACAACCATGAACTAACTGGTCCGCACACCTCCACTCTAACCCAGTTCTACAGTTCCTCTTTCCCACACACAGCTGCCTGCACTTGTGTGACACATGGTGACTTCGTCAGAGGTGGGGGGCGGAGGAAGGCAGCTGCTGCCCCCTGATAAGACCTGGCCTGCAGTATCCTTTTGGATAAGTCACCAAGCCACTTCCTCCTTTTAGGGCCTTGGGCAGCTTTGGTCAGTCATACTGGTGGAGCGGCACCCTCTATCTAGGACCAAGTCATAATGTGGTCACAGCAGTGCAGCCAGGGCTGGGGAAGGGAGTGGTGAATGGATCTTGATTGAAGGGGACAGGAGATGGGGTCAAATGGAGGCAGTCCAGGGTATTCTGGCTCACAGGCTTTGTGATTATGTACCACCAGTTGCCCAGCTGAAGGCAGGCCCTCACTCTCTCTTGGAGAACAGAGCTCTGTCACTGCCAAGGGGAAGCCTCCCCCATCTCTTTAGGCCCGCACCCTGGGGTTAACACACCGTTTAGTCATGGTCTCTTACTGGGTTGTGTTCATGAATTCCCTGGAGAACAAGGTTCCTTTCTACAGCCCCAGGGCCTAGCCAAGAGCCCAACATGTAGTAGATATTGCTGGAGGCGTGCACTGAGGACGGAAGATGCGCACACAGGGCCCTGTTGTGGAAAGAGAAGAAAGCATTTTGATCAGAAAGGCCAGGTTGTCAGCTATGGAGGAGATGAAGAGAGGTGTCCAATCTTGATACTGTATGTAGTTTCTCAGGAAGAAAATTCAAGATCTGCTCAGTGCACAGGAACATAGCTACAAACTCCGTTGCTCTTCTGACAAAGCTTAACCACCATCTTATCCTGCCCCAAGGCTGTGCCGTCCTGGAATCCCTGTGGCTCCTCCCACCCCCTAATTCACCACCTCAGCACACAGCTCAAAACCCCACCCCTTACTAGGTTAGGAGCTCCTTGAACTTTAGTTTGGATCTTCACTGTTTATTTACCTGTGTCAGGCTTATTGTGGTAGGTATAAAATATATCAATTAGAATGAATACGTCAGTCTTACACTCATTCTGCACCTTCGCACTGTCCTCGGCTGAATGGTACTGTAATTACTGGTATATGCTGTGTAGCCCCAAATGATCCCCCATTTCACTGAAGTTTTTAATAAGTACTTTGTTCCAGGCACTGAATGATAAGGGATACACAGATCCCTTATCAAGGATCCTTAAAGAACTTAGTCCAGAGAAAGTTATGTCTTTCTGAAATCACTGAGATGTCTAGCTGAAATCATTGATATCATTTGCTCATAACAACGCTATGAAGGAGGTACTATTATGCCCATTTTATAAATGCCAAAACTGTGGCAGAGTTTTAGTAAATTTCCCAAGTTTACACAGCTAATGGGTGACAAACTAGGATTCAAACACATTTGTGCTTGAATTCTTGTTCTTACCCATTACACAGTGTTGCCTTTGGTCAGAGAATGAAGGGGGTTTTAGGCACAGGAAATAACATTAGCCAAGAGAGCGCAGAACATGTGAGTGAGTAGAGGTCAGTTACAGGGAGGGGCACGTAGTCTACTCAGCATAAGGTGTTAAAAGGGGGGACTGGGGCATGAGGGTGGAATGGAAGGCTGCGGCCAAATAACTGGAGGTCCCCGAATGCCTTGTAAAGGAATTTGAACTTTAATTTGTAGGACACTGAAAATCAGAAAGATTTTTTAAAAGCCAGGGAGTAAGAGGTACATTAACTGTGCTCCAACACGGACAATTACACTGGCTGCCCATGAACAGAGAAACTGCAGAAGGTTGGATCAGACGGATAGCAACCACAATCCTCTTGGTTAAAGGTGACGAGGCCTGAACCAGGGTACTGATGGCAGGAACAAGAGAGACAGCGAGGTTATACAATCAGTAACGGGATGTGATGGGGAGGTGTCAAAAGCCATTCGAACTTTTGGTGCCTGACTGGCTGGTAGGACAATGGTACCAGTAAATTGGAAGCAGGTGGAGGACCAGATTTGGGAAGAGAGAGGAGCTTAGTGTTCAGTAAGGATTTTGTACCTCTGGCGTCACAGCTGGGTTGATCTCCCCGCTGAGATGGTAGGCAGAGGAGTGCTGACACATGGCTCCCACATCCCCATCGCATCAGCTGCCTGAGTGCTAGAATCCCTCAATGAATTCAAAGTTCTGTTAAGGCTTCATTAACAATTACTGAATTTCTACTGTGTACCTGGCCCTGAGCTATGTGATGTGGATATAGAGAAAAAAAATCTTTAATCATCTTTGATGTTTCCTTTCTAAATCCTGATGCATAATCCTCAGTCAATGGTATCTTACTTGGCTCTTATCTTTCTTGAACACAGAAACAACATGTTTACTGCGTCCAACTCTATATAAACACTCGAAGGGATTAAGAAAGAAAATACAAGAATCAGTCCCTATTCTCTCAGAACTTAGTTTTACTGGGAAGCAGTGAATACAAAATGAACTGCACTTAGATGCTGAAAAGCCAGTAAGTTTACATGGGACAGGAATTAGATCCGAGAGAGAGGGGCCGACCAGGAAGTGCTGCAAAAATTCCGAATGAGGTTGATGAGGCAGCAGCGAAAGTGTCAGTGGCAGGTAAGAATGGAAATGGCTGACAAGGCCTTAGGTCATCAGGAGTGTAGCAGAGGGAGTACGCCCACGTTGCCAGCCAGGGTGGCTGAGGCAGGCTGCAGAGCCCTCATGGGAGTCAGGCAGCCGCACACAGCACACTCTCTACAGGGCAGTCTGATCTTTTCACCGGTACCTTGCCTGCTTGGAAAAGCACTTTTCACTTTTTAACACACTTTCTGGGTAGGGATTTTGCTAGTTTAGGAAAATTGGTAGATCTGAGCATCCGACTCAAGGTTCAAGTTGAATAGCTTCTCTTCAGTCAAGGGGAGAACACAGCTGTATAGGAGAGTAGGAAAGAAACAGACATTGTACTACTCCTTCCTGAAAGGCTGAGGAAGAGAGAGGAAACGAATTTATCACTACAAATCTGACTAGCTTTTGATGCTAAACTTTCCCTTTTGTGAACTTTTAGATACACTAGGTAGAGGTTTTTATCACCTCAATAACAATTAGGGAATATTTCCTTTTACTAGGTAACTCTCAAGCACTGTAGTGGTATTAAAAGGTTAAGGAGACTAATTCAAGACTGGTTCTGGTACACAGAAATTCATCTGGAAGGCAAAGGCCAAGCAGATGACTCTTGTAATCCTATTACCCTGAAGTTCATCCAAAATCCTAAAAAATCAAAGCCAGAAATTCCAAACCTATTTCGTGAGCACCTACATGCCATACATTCTACCACATACAGATTACATATGTAAGGTGAAGTAAAGGGTAGAATCAGTAGCAAACTCTTGCGGGAGGGTGGAAAGAAGGTGCACATTCCAAGACATCTACTCTACCTAAGACAGAGAAACTACTATTAGTTCCCCTCACAGCATAGGCTTTCTCCTCTACTTGGGCAGCCTGAGCTTTGAGAAGCACAATTCCAAACATTGTAAGTAACTGGTTCACAGTCTGTTCCTTGATTACCTCAAACAAGATGTCCTTTTGTAAGCTAAAACTCCATCCCTTCCCACTTGAGAGGGCAACAATCACGACAGACTCCACTAAGTTTCCACAAATCATTGGTTTATTAGAAAGTTCCTTTCCCTAATTTTACAGCATATATATCTCTATCATATGTGATAAAGTTAAATACAATCTGTTATGCTTGTAAGGAAGGATAGGTTACTTCATTTTTCCTTTTTTTTTTTTTTTTAAGTTTTAAAATCACTATTCTGGAAGTTAAAGAAAGCTCCCCCCAGGAAGGTAGAGAGGCAGCCAGATGGCTCAATCTACAAGCTAATGGGAAGCAGCACAAAAATGTTAATACTGTATTTAAATATTTACATGGGCTGAAAGCAAAGAAAAATGAATCCCTTCACTTCAGATTTCATTTTTCCAGTGCTCATTATCAAAAACGTGATGCTTCTGAAATCAGATGAGGGGCACTGAGCAGGTAGGAGGCTCAGTCAAGGGCCTTGCTTGCCCAGCACTTGCTCCTCACAAACTCAAAACTTTTCTTTTGCGAATTTGAGAAGGCAGGACACAGAGCCTTGGCCTAGGTAAACAGGGTTTACTTTTTCCATAAGGTGACTACCCAAACCAATTCTAGCCACAAGAATAGGTAGGGAATGGCAAACAGGGCAACTACAAACTACAGTAAAGATCAGACCTGCAAGGTAAACACCATCGGGTCAGTGTGTTAACTAGGTCTGAGGGCCTGGGTGAATGGCAAGAAGTGGAGAAAGAACTGAGGTTGTACTTCCTCTGGTAGGTGTCATAGAAGAGAAAAAAGGAAATCTTTACTGCTTAAACTAAGCTATGCAGAAGGCATGGAAAGTATGAAGCAAAAGAATCTGCAGTATCTATGGATGTGTTTACCTTGCAGCAAAAAGAAAACTGTCCCAACTCTATCATCCTCCCACCTACTTTGACTTCAGTTTCTAGCCAACCCAAAAGGCACATTAAAAAGAAAAAAAAAATGTCAAAGGGGGCTAAGTACTAGGAAGGCAAATGGACTGCCTAGAACAAGGCACCCAGGAAACCCCCAATCACTTCGAATCTGCTTTCAGAGAATAAAGCTCTTGCACCTCTCCCTCCGCTTCTGTGGAATCCATCTGTTTCTCTGTACAAAACAGCAAAGCACATGAGAGAGTGTCGTAACTGAGTACCCCTCTGACACTCCCAGCTGACTGCTGCCCATTAGTTCAAAAATCCCACTGCTGGGGGCACCACTTAACTGCAAATGACTGAACATTTTGTCCCAGCAAAAAATGTTTCTTTTAAAACATTTTTTAGTTCATAGCTTCAAAAAATACATGAGCTTGGTAAAATATACATGCTTAGTCATTTTTGCATGTAGCAGAAAACAAATACTTTATTTTTTGTTTTCATTTTATAACCTTTAGTTTCTTAATTCAACTAGGGCAAACATATTTACACAAAGCCATCAGAACAAGGATCACTTAAAGAGCTGGATGTAAAAAATATTATTGCAGTATACTACAAATATGGAACTTTTTTTTATATCAGCTACAAAAAGCAGCATTTACGTTTAGAGTTCAGTGCAATTTTTTTAATTAAAAAAATCCTATAAATTAAGAAGGAAATATCAACATGAGAGAAAATAGACCCTTCAGACACATGAGCTCCTCTCTGGGGTAGCACAAAGGTGACTATGTTCTGCAAAGCTTCTAGTCATAATAGGATCTTCTTTTCTGGGATATGCAGATAGTTCTTCTGGGATGAGGGACATGAGGACACAGTGCCAAATGTGTGGCTGTGTGGGAAGTGGATCAAATTAAGTCTGACTAGCATTTGATTCCAGGTCAGACTCCCTTTTCCACCTCACCAAGGGATGGTCAAAGACACCAGGAAGGCAGGACCAGATGGACAAGAGTACAGGAAAATGTTTCAAAATGTACAGAAGAGCAGAAGTGAAAAAGTCAAGGGAGGAGGGGTGTGTCTAACCTCGAGTTTGGAGATGTTGCCACAGAGGGGTGGGTAGCACTTATTGGTGTTGCCTAGCTTAGAAACACAGGAGAGGGACAAAAATAAAGGGGAAACAAAATCCCTGATAGTGAACCCAAAGCAAACCTCAAATCTAAAACCACCCCTGCAAGCCAAAACTTGATTCTTTGGCTGTCAGACACTGCCCATCCCAGCTTCTACTTGCTGGTATTAATGGCTCAACACCCTCTAAGGGAAGACTTAGGGTCACCTTCCCTCCTTGGGCTGCCATCTCCCAACTCATGTGCCATGGCTGGGAGGATGCTGCAGGTCCTGACCTGAGAAGATGGGGTGAAGTAGTGGGTGAAGGTGGAGGGCAGTGGCAGCTGCTGCAGCAGGTCGTGGGGCAAGTAGGGTAGGGTAGAGGGCAGCATGTGGGACAGGGTGGAAGGTGAAGGGCCCAGGATGGATGGCTGAGGCAGGAATGATGTGGATGGGATGGCTTGCAAGAAAGGTGGCAGGGTGGCCAGGGATGATTGAATGAGTGAGGTGGGATAAGGAAATGGGGGTCAGGTGGGGCTGGGGAATATGATGCACTTGGGCAAGTGGCTGGGGATGAGGGTGGGGGTGGATGCCGATGGCGGCGGCAGCTGCTGCAGCATGATGCTGTAAGATGGCATGCTGAACAGTTGTGATAGACGTGGCAGAGGCTGTGGCTGGCTGCTGAATGTGGATGGGCTGCAGGGCTGGAGTGGCTGGGGCCAGGGCGGCTGAGGCTGGAAAGGCCTTGACTTGCTTAGCCAGAAGCTGCTGCTGGATGTGCTGCTGTGCGGCCTGCTGGAGTTTGCTGTACTTCTCCATCTCCTCCGGGGTGAAGGTGATGGGCTGGCTCTCCAGCGGGGCCAGGGAAGCATCCTCAGCCCCATCAGCTGACTCAATACTAGGTTCCCCACTGGGCGGTGCATAATTGGGGAAGTGCTCAAGGTCTGGTACTATAGGCAGCAAACTGGACTCCACAGGGCCTGGCTGACTGCCACTACCCAAGGACTCTAGGGTGTCCCCATCGTTGGGGTCAGGGAGGTAGTTATGGGAGATGGTTGGGTCCCCAGGATAGCAATCAGAGTGCACTGTGGTACCTAGTGGAGCTACAGAGTGATCAGCAGTAGATTCTTCAGACTTTGGCTCTTCTGGGGGTTGATCTGATAAGGGGCCACCCGCTTCCTCTGAGGGGTACTGATGTCCAAATGGGGCATCACTACTCCCTGGAGGCCCTTCTTCTGTCTCTGACTGGTCTTGCTCTTCTCCCCTTTCTAAACCAGACTCTTCACACTTCTTGGTATTGGGCTTTCGGGTGGCTGGGAGCTTCCCTATCAGTGGAAGAACAGGCTTATTGCCAAGAGAGGGGGGGAGCTTCGGCCCAAAGTAACCTTGTGGGGGGTCCTTGAGCTTGAGCCCAGCTTTATTAGGGGTGGCCAGCACCTCCTCACTCACACTGGGTTTCCTCTCCACTCTCCTTGACTGGATCTTCTCCAGAAGCAGTTTGGCAGTGAGGGAGTTCTTGTCTTCTGGGCTGCAGTCACCTTCTGGCCCCCGTCCAGCGCCAACATTACTGTTCTGGGAGGGTAGACCTGTCCCTTTACCATCATCTCCTCTGCCATCTTCTTTCTTCCCAGGACCTTCCCCCCGGCCTGATCGGAAATAGTGGGGAGACTGGGAGCGGTAGATTTTAGAGCGAACAAAGTCTCGGCGACCAGAACGCCTCTCCTCAGGGCTCTCGTGACCCCATGATCCTTTCCTGGAGCCTGATCTCTGGGAAGGGCTTCTGGTGCTGCGGCTGCGGTCCCGGCTGTAGCTCCGGCTCCGCTGCCAGCTGTGGGCTGTGGTGCTGCGGCTTCTCCGTTTGCTCCGGCTGCGGCTACAACTGCTGCTGCGGCTGCGGCCCCGGGATCTTGAGCGCTCTCTGGTATGACTCCGAGACCGGCTTCGGGACTGGCTGCAACTGAGGCTATAGTCATCATCAGAAGAGGAGTATTTGTGCCGTTTGGACCGGTGCTTGGAACTGGCATAGTCTGAGTCATCAGAGTCATGGGAGCGCTTGGAGTGCCTTCGTGATCGGTCACTATAGTCACTATAGCTGTCATCAGAGTAACTGCGCTGTCTACTATAGCAGCTCTGATCCGAAGAAGCATCTGAGCTACTTGAGTAAGACCGTCGGGAGGACCGGCGTGAGGAATGGCGCCGGCCAGACCGTGAACGACTATGGGAATGCTCACTGCCCGAGTCTTCCTCCTCCTCCTCTTCCTCCTCCTCACTGTACTGGGATGGGGACTTCTGGTGGAGTCGGCGTGATGAAACATCATCACTATCCTCATCTCCACTGCTGGGTCGACTCCGGTGGCTGGACCGGCTGCTCTGTTTGGTGCTAGCTCTTCGCTGGCAGGATGACGTTGGAGGTTCACCTTTGTGTTTCCTCCCACCATGATCTTGGGAGCTGCCAGCGCCTCCACCTTCATCCTTCTTGCCACCACTTCCTTCTTCAGCTGGGAGGGATCTCCGCTGGGAATCATCCTGAGCTCGCCGCCGTCTCCTCGGTGGTGCAGGACTACCACTCCCTGGGGGTTCTGGTTTGGGTCCCCGCTCAGAATCTGCTGGGGCTGATGACTTATTCTTCTTTCGTTTTCGTTTCTTGCGCTTCTTAGACTTTTCCCCAGATTCTACCTTAGTAGAACTTTTCTCTTCTGGGCCAGCCTTGTGTTTCCGTTTGTGTTTGCTGGATTTTTTGTGCTTCTTTTTCTTTTTGTGTCGGTGGGACTTCCCAGATCGTTCTTTCTTGCTAGGAAAGCTTCTTCCTGTGTCTTCTGTCTCTGACCCAAGGCTGCCCCCAGGCTCCTGCTTATTCAGGCTACTATAGGCAGACCCTGAAGCAGGTGTATCCACTCGGCCTCCTGAGGAATGTTCTACGTTCTCTCCCCCTTCTTTGCTTTTATTTGGCTCACCAGCATCATGGCCTTGGAGATGGTCCTTTGAGGAACCTCCTGAACCTCCTGTGTCCTTTGGTTTTTCTGTCCCTTTAGCTCTGGCATCTTTGTTCCTTGAAAGTTTAAAGTCAAAATATAAAGGGTTACAACTGTATGAAATGGAGGGTTCTGCCTTGGTGAAAATTAATAGTTCTGATGGCCACTGGAGGGCAGTGCTTTCATCTTTGCTCAAAACTGGAAAGAAGGGACCAGTAGGGTGTTTGGGTCCCTCCTGGCTTTCTTTCCCTGCTGGGGTGGTCTGAGAGGTTTCTTTAGAAGGGGTAGACTCACACATTTGGATCTCTGAAGCCTTCTGACTCTGACTCTCTAAACTCTGCTCACTTACATTCCTTCCTGAGGCCTTCTTTGTTTCAGCTTTGCTTCCAGGTTCTGAGGGCTCAGACACGCTGGTTTCCGTTTGCTGCTCGGAGACTTCACCAACTGTCTTTTCTGCTCCTTGGCTTGCTGCCACCTTGACGCAGCCTTTAGGCTTGGGAGAACTGCTCTTTTTGCTTTCTAGAGCATTCTTTGGATGTGTACTATTATCACCTTCCATTTGTTCACTGGCTCTCATAAAGAGTAGGAAGGGAAAATTAGGTTTCACTTTGCAGTGTGCTGGGGGCATGTAGTGGTAATACTCTGGCTCTGTAGCCCCAGCTCCTTCTTCTCGCTTCATTCTCTTTAACTTAGATAATGTTGAGGCAAGGGACCCTCCATCCTGAGGGTCTTCATCCTCTTTTTTACTATCAAGGTTACTGTTACTGTCGGAGTCTCCCACCTTCTGCAGTCCTTGGTCAGAACCCTTTTCATCAGCTTTTGTTCCATCTTCAGAGGTCCCTTCTTCTGCATGGTCTTTGAAAACTGACGCTATCGATTCGAGTTTGACAGGAGCCTTCTTGGCAAAGGAAAACGATACTCCCAATTTTTGCGATGGAGTCCCCAGATTATTCTTAATGCCAAAGCTGATGCCTTGGGAGGCTAATCCAGGAGCCTGTGCCAGTCCAGTGGTATTAGTGACTTGTACTGCAGTGAAAGGGCCTCCTTTATCTGTGGAGAATTCAGATCCCAGGCCACAAGTGGCAGTGGCACTTGTGCCACTGTTTGTAGCTGATTCATCTTTATCATCCTCTCCACCTTCTTCATCTACAGCCACTGTGGTTGGTCGGAACATAGGACCACTTCCAGGTGCACTACGCAATGGTTTAGAAAAATGAAAAACAAAACAGGTTTAGGGGTACATTTCATACTTCTTATAAAATACTTATCTCATGTTCTACCTTTTCTCACAGGTAGGTTTGAAAGACACTAGTGGTGGTTATTCCCTAGCCTTGTGCAAATGAAGGGAACTCCCCCTCAGTGAGGTTAGGCAAAGTCTCATACTGTTAATTTACCAAGCTGCACTCTCAAAACTAGACAGACAGTTATTGCTGTTTCTTCCTAGAGTGTCTAAAATTCAACTCCTTTATCATTACCATCTGGTACAGTCTACTTGTCCTGTATCCATTCTCATTTCTTATTGCATCATCCTACCCATCAGTATTCTACCAAATGTATGACTGAACATCTGTTCACGAACGTTGTATTTCATTCAGCTATAAAAACCCTTAACTTCTATGCTTCCAATTTTAATTTTTTATTTTTATTTTTTTTTTTGTATGTGGATGATTCCCTGGCCGGGAATCGAACCTAGGCCACAGCACTGACAGCGCCAGTGACGAAGCCTTAAGCCATTACACCACCAGGGAACTCCACAATTTTAATTTTTTAAAATGTGCATATTCTCTGAGTTAAATTTAGTCAGAAACTGCCACCACGCTACTCTATGGCAGTTTGTGGTTAGTATGTCTGTTTTAGAAACTAAGAGTCTGTGCCTATCTCCTGGGCACCACACCCAAAGATTTGTTTTTTGTTTTGATTTTGTGATACTTTCTGGATATTCCATACAATGATACTACCAAGGACTTTCTCAGCTTTGAAAACAGGAGTACAGAGGAGCCTCAAAGTCAGTGTCTTAAACGCCTGTTACGTCTGAATGGATCACAAAGGTATCTCTCAAGCCAAGCTGAAGAGGATTTGGTATCTATTTGGATAAAGTCCTCATTATCTGAACCCGAGCTACTACTAGCTGTCCTAAACTCAGGGACCAAATATATGTGGATAATGTGGTATCCCTTGCTATCTGAATTGCTGCTATTGGAAGATGGGAACCCAGATTTGGATAGCAAGGATACTTAACTGTGTCATAAAACCTACCCCATAGCAAAGAATCCTTCAAATTGAATAAAAAGGGGACTGATTTTGATCTTTTGCTTAGTCTTTGCCATGTTACATCACTAATATTTACTATGGGGTCATGTATTACTCCTAGGACGATGAAATACCTGGTAATAAATCAAAACCTTCTTTTATTCTCCCAAGAGATTACCTGGTCCATCTATTGGCTGTTTATTTATAAGACTGAGAACTAAAAGTCACCTCTGAAGAAAAACATGTATTACAATATGTTCTGAACTAGAAAATGGCCTGTTATACACTTTTTAAGGAGGTACCCTTGCGACACACCCAAGAGGAATATATTTACTACACAAAGAGGTGCCAAAGAAGGAATCTGTGGGCAGTTTAACTCAACATTAGAGTATACAGGTTGTTTCAAAACAAACTATATGTGTTCTCTCTCTTCCATCTTCCTTCAAAATATAGGAGAAGTAAGTAAGTAAAAAAGGATTGAGAGACAAACTAGTTAAGTCCAGGAACTTGGAAACTCTGGCTCCAACTGGGCTGTAAACTTTTAAAAGTCATACCAGTTTCTCTTTTAACTGTAACCAATTCCTTCCTTTGGTCCTAGGCAGTCATTAAAAACACACATGGGAGCCTAGTCCTTCTGAATGGGGCATATGCCTCATGGATCCTCAGATACTCAAAGACTGGGTCCCTAAAGTTTAGTTGCTTGGAGATTCAGCCCTAGATAGAATAAATTCCACCTAAGGCAAAATACCTGCCCCAGATAGTTAACCATGACAGAACATTAAAAAGCACATTCAAGAAGGTGGGAACCTTAGTGAATTCCCTAGATTTTAGTGTTTAGTACTAACCATTTAGTACTTAAAAGGTAGTTAACTTGAATTTGTGCCCCAGTACTTTTTAATTATGAAACAGAATACTGTAATATATGTGCTTTTCTATGTAAGAATGGAAACAATAGCTGCATAATTTATTGATTTATTGAACATCTTCTGTGTATTAAGGTACTCTTAGAAGCTTTCTGATGTACAGCAGATTCTCAGTTAACTGGCACCCACGGGGATTGGTAAGATGCTAGATAAATGTAAGAAGACTCTCTGTTAACCAGAACTCACACAACCAGCAAAATTTTTTTGCGGGTTGCTTGAGTTCCAGTTAACAGAGAGTCTACTGTAATAAGTTATCACTTGCACAATAACTCTAAGTAGATTTTTATTGTCATCTCAATCTTATAGATAAGGAAACTGAGGCATAGAGCATAGATAATTTAAGGTCATGTACATTATAGGGTACAGCCCCAGAAGAACATATTCTTAATCAGTATATTATACTCTCAGTGCAGATATGCTTTTAGGTTAAAAGAAAGATCAAGTAAAAAACTTAGGGATTATAATGATTAAATCTTAATTTAAAATCTTAAATTATAATCTTAACTCTATAATCTTAAATCTCAAGGATTATAATTTATAAAACCCTTTTAGAGAACATATCCTCACCATTCAGCTTGTTTTCTTTGCTCTGCCAACTCATGAAGCCGCCGAAGGGCTTTTTCCTGTTTCTTCTCATCCTTGCGGGATCTTGAAGAAACATTTCGGGCAAACTCTCTCTGCTTGAGATCCTTCAATCTCTAAAGTAACAACAGAAAGGAACATAGGGTGGGTGATTTAGAATAATTTAGGGATCCTAAAAGCAAGGCTTTTAAATTATACCCTCATTCAATAGTTACAGTGCTAGTGTAGAATACATTGTTATACTCTTTTGATAACCGAAAACACAATGAGTGATTACTTTGGGTAAAAAAACTTGGGAGTATCTGCATTTCTAATTAGGATGACATACCATTTGCTTTATTAGGCTAACTTAAATTATGTCAGAAGCAACAAGCAAATTTTAGAACACTAGGAGGAAAGAAAAGGGACTATTTAATCACCTGCTCTTCTAGGATGCAAAACTAGACCAACAGAACATGAGATAAATTGTAGTAACACAAGCCAAAGAGAACAGAAAGGGTTTAAGCTAGTACAGGAAATTACCCAGTGTAAAATCTTAAAAATCAATGTACAGCTTACATGGGGAGGTTATTTGAATAGAAACTAACAAATAACAAGCATACTTTTATTTCACCATAAAAAGGTGCTCTTACTATTTCTTTTCAGCAAGGACAGTTTTCCTGTAATTATCAAACAAACTATCGTCTTCCAATGCTAGCATGTTCAGAGCTCACCAGTCTGACCACTTTTCATTTGGTCAGTCTGCTGAAATGAGGGAGTAATATATGAAGCTTTTCATTGCTTCATGGCCCTGAGAGGAAAACCCAGGGGATGAGGAGGGAAAACAGAGATAAGTCAAATGATACTTAAAATCCTGATAAAAGAATGGGTCTTTTATTCTCAGAAGCAACTGTATCATTTTCCTTAAAACAAAAAAACAATAACCAAACTAGAACACTGCTATGACACACTGGTGACAGAGTCCAGACATACCTATCTGCAATGAAGACAGAACTCAAATTACTTTTAACACAATAGATAATATAAAAAACAAACAAACCAAAACACAACACATAAATTAGCCTATGCTTTTACAACAGAATTGGGAAAAAGAATGTGACCCAATATAAAGTGGACATTGCTTTGTGAAAGGCACGATGTTCAACGGACAGAAGAATTTTCTTATCTAATATTTATCAAATATGTTTTGAATATTTTTGAATTGAGAAGGGAAAAGGGTGAACACACATAAAAGTACGATATACAGATAAAGACACTGGTAGAAAAACTCACTCTTGTGATCTGGGCTCCCAAATTAGAAGGATTTGCTTTCAATACATCAGCTGAAAATGTCACATCACAAAGGAAAAAAAAAAGTAAAAATAAAACAAGAGTGGAAAAAAACAATAAAGCAGGCATTACTACACAAGCTCTCTTAGTGAATCTGCAAACTATTATATTGAACAAGTAGGGACAAAGCCATCAACTCTCACAGGGTTGGGGAGAAAGGAAGTACCTGTACAACACACATATGTGTACATACACAGAGACTGACACAGTAATAATTCCTCTTAAATGAACTACTGCAGTTTTCAGGAAAAATGGTTACAGAACTTCAGAAAAGTCCATTGCTGTCTCTAAGCAGTTAAGTCTTATTTTCATTTACCTTTATTTTGGGGACCTTCAAGTAACCAATAGCTGGCTAAATTGTTTTACTGAGGCTGGCTGCCCAGAATTATGATTTTTATAAAAAACACTTCAAGATGGAGGATCAACTATTTTAAATAAATATAAATTCTAATTTCCTCCTTTTGAAGAGAATAGGACCATGAGAAAGAGCCTGTGAGGACTCTTATATGATTATTGTAGGTCACAAACCTAGTTATTTTTTTCCCCTTCTGCCCCCAAACACTTAATAGGCCCTCTAGCCAAGATTTAAATAGAATGTATGTTTTTTTGGTATCTGCCATCTTCTCTCTAGCTACCTCACAAGTCTGGAAAATGTCCCCATGCCCAGTCATTCTTTCCCTTACAAATATTTCATCACTTTTAGGAGTTATTTCCCAAATTACTGGACATTGTCTAAAAGAATGAGCATTTTATCAAAGTCTGGAGTCTCCAGGATAAGTCAGACAGAAATTAGGGTTTTTAATCATTCAGCAGCTACTTGATGCCACCATGAAGTTGAAGGGGATAGGATTATGTCCACATCATCCTGAAGACACCCTGTCACATTCCTACAATAAAACTGGAGGTAAGGAGGGAAGACAATGAGATGATGTCAATAAAACAAATCTAAACTGCAGCCCCTTCCAGGCAAAACTATCCTGGTACTATATAGGGTATAGCAAACACTCATATCACCATTACAAACTTTATATCAAGTTTGGGGTCTCCAAAGTAGAACTGGGAGTCCCAAAATTCTAACTAAACCTCAGAGACAGGGCTTGAAAACTACCTCAAATTCAAAATGTATATTTGAGGTCTCTTTCAGATAAGGGCAGTCTGATGATAAAAATGGACTCCTAACTCCAAGTCTCTCCTTTCTACAGAAGGTCAAATGAAATTTCCCTCACAAAGTCTCTACTGTCCTATTTTTTTTCCTTTCTGAACTGTCTGATTAGCACTTTGTCATACCACTTATCTAGCAAGCATCATTTTGCTCTGACTATACTTATTCCTGTCTTTCAGAAGGCAGTTTGTGTAAAGTTTCAGAGTCAGAAAGTCCTGGGTTCAAATTCATTAATTACTACCAAAGTGGTTTTACCTCTTTGAGCTCCAGTTTCCTCATTAGAAAAGCAGGGCTATCCAGCAATAGATTTATGAGATTTAAGTGTCAAAATAAATGTAGAGCACTTAGTATGTCAAAACAGTTCAATACTGCCCTTCCTATTTATTTGGGGCAAGGACTAGGCTTACCTTTATAATCAACCCTGTAGTGGATGGAGCAATACTAAGTCTACAAACAGTGTAAATGGTTGCTGAATAATTTGGCTTGAACAGTAAATCCTTGACTTTTCCCCAAATAAATATTTTACCATTTGTAGAAAAGTTGGATATGAAATATTTTCATAGCTCTACTACGGACATATTCAAGTTATACAATAATGGTTTTCCTAGAGATTACTCTCATACCGTAAGGAAGTCCCATTTTTTTTTTTTTTTTTTTTTTTTTTTTTTTTTTTTTTTTTTTTTTTTTTTTTTTTTTTTTTTTTTTTTTTTTTTTTTTGCTTTTTGGTATGTGGGTAGCTCCCCGACTGGGAATCGAACCCAGGCCGCAGCGCTGACAGCGCCAGCGCCGAAGCCCCAAGCCACTACACCATCAGGGAACTCCGGAAGTCCCATTCTTTAGAGAATGAAAAAGTCTAAAAATTTAAGCCCCTTATTTCTGGACAGAATTGGGCCAAATGCGAAAAATGATACCAACCAGAAATTTCTCCATTTCCTATCTAAAAAGTAATTTTTATAAAGGTACAAGACTCGAATTCAGAGTCAGGTTTTCCAAAGTTGCCTATTTTATTCCA
Source organism: Lyroderma lyra (assembly GCA_004026885.1). Lineage (NCBI taxonomy): Eukaryota > Metazoa > Chordata > Mammalia > Chiroptera > Megadermatidae > Lyroderma > Lyroderma lyra. The sequence continues at coordinate 144,240 of PVJL010002629.1, forward strand.
AAAGGCTACCAAGTCTGGCTCATTTGCCACTGAATGCCTGCATAAAATTCTCTGTGACCTGTACTTTTACTTTCTCTTAAATTCTAAGGAAAAACAACTTCAGATAACTTCTTCAATGTGAGACTAAAGGAGCAACATACCTATCAGAGAAGAGACAGAGCTCATGTGAGGAGACTAAAATCAGAGATATGCCATCAACCCAAAAACTCTTTTCAAAGGCTGAGCAAATTCCATACCATATACAATAATTCAAGTTAAGACTCCAAACTGGGAAAGTCTAATCTGAATGGATATAATAAAGCATTTACACTAATTCTAAAGCCACTATATGTCCTTACCTTTGAAAATTATAAAGTATGTTTTCTGAAGAGTTGCTAATAATATGCTTATTTATTGAACTACTAATGCTTATCAATAAAATGTTAAGCCAAATAACACATTTTTGCTAGGAAATTTTTGATTCAAGAAAAATGAGACCAAATCCAATTCAAATGAAGAGGTTTGAAGATTGTTTTCCTGAAAAACCAAAAGCATGCTCCCCAAAACATATATATACATTTATGGCATAGAACACGAGGGAAGAACATTCCTGATTCTGAATCATACATGGTAGATGGAGTTTCCATTAAATTTCCCAAAAGACCAGTAGAGGAAAGACCTTAATCTGGTGTCTGAAATACCCAACCACATAAATAAGGCTTTTTGGGTTAAAGACCATTTTTAAATGTAAATGACATTCCAGTTCTTAAAACATAGCTAAACAGTTAAGTACTGTGTTGGCAGAAAAATGTCGACTCCAGAAACAAACTCCTGCTCCATTATCCAATTGCAAACAAATTAAATCACAGAAATGAGAATGTGGTAAAATCTCACCAGATTTTTGATGTGGGTGATAGATTTGACCACATCACCAATAATGTGGAGTGTCAACAGCAAGGAGGGGCACTGTGTTTTGGCCAGGAATGAATGAGACAAAGATACTTCTCCACAGTATTCCCTAACAAGGAGGCAATACCGGTCTGAGTCCTAGTAAAATATTCTTGTTATTTTTTGATGCTACCCCTTTTCAAAAGAAAATTTGATGCCAGGAGTTCGTTTGTTGAGTATACTTTACTAGGAATAAATCTGATTATCTTTCTCAAGTATTTTAAATTATCTGAATTTAAAGAATAAAAATCATCATCTCCATATGAAAAAGAATTCCGGCACCATAAAGGAAGCAGAGGGCATTTCCTATTGCCACTAAAACCTTATTTTCTAATATTTACTCAGCTCTAAAGAGAAATCCTGATTTTTGTCTCTTTAGGGTCAAAAGATTTTCGTTTCTGTCTCTGACCAGAGAGCAAGCCCTCTCTCCCAGAACAGGCACTGAGGCTGTCTTCCTTTGTAACTAACCCTGCAACATACACACTGTCATCTACAGCACAAAAGAGATGCTTGATAAATATTTATCAAACTGGCTTCAGTTTTAAAATGGGTTGTTGGGAGAGAGAACACATACACGTACTTTTTATGTATTATTGGTTATGAACAGAGATGAAGAAAAGTGAGTAAAGCAGGTGAATGTATGCATCTCAATCTCTTTTTCTGGCTAAACATAATCTGGCGTTTTTAACCTCAACCACTCCCTTTTCTCTGCTAACAATACTGCATACCCAAAATCCATGGCCTCTTCTCTCCACTGTTTCTTGCCTCTCTCTTATGATATAAAAATGTGGATCTCTTCTCCCAAACTGGAGTAATCATGTTGTAGTTGTTACTTGGCTAGGTTATATCCTTGTTCAAGTCTCTAGTTGATGCTTCTGATATGAGACCATCTAGGACATCCCATGTGGTGAGGGAGGGAAAAGACCCAGAGAGAACACAAAGTCTCAGCATTAAAGTACTCAGGGAAGGAAGAGTATATTTGAATGATTAAGGAAGTTCAAGTTACTCGATATTACATGTAAATTAGTCTAGCACATGCATATCAGTAAAAGTGATAAAAATGAATTTTATTCAGTAACAGAGAAAACTAAATGTTTGGTAACAGAAAAGTAAACACTAAGGCTGATTATAGATACTGAGAAACATTCAAGAAAAAAGAATACTATACATTCTTTTTGCTGGGTAAGAGTAGTACTAATTAGTCATTTATGACAACTTACCTTTTATGCCCAACTATTTTGCAACACAATGATGATTAACATCATTTAGTAAATATAAAATTAACTTGTCATAAAATCACTGAGTAATACTTGCTTTGTTATGTTCAAGAATTCAGCAAAAAGCTTTAAAAGTATGGTATATTCTTTAACAGTACCACATGTGTTGGCTTTAAGGTATTTTGCTCATACACACACATTCATATATGTATAGTCACCACCATCACCACCAAAATGAGGTTTTAAAAATAATTTTATTGAAATTCACATATCATAAAAATTCACCCATTTAAAGCATAAAACTTAGTGGACTTAATACATTCTTAGTTGTGCAACCATCACTACTATCTAATTTTAGAACATTTCCATTACCCCCAAAAGAAACCCCAGACCTATTAGCAGTGACTCATCATTGACCTTTTCCACCCAATCCGTGGAAACCTAAGCTACATTGCCTATAGATCTCCTTATTCTAGACTTTTCATATAAATAAAATGAAACAATATGGGGGTCTTTTTGTGACTGGCTTCTTTCACTTAGCCTATTATTTTCAAGGTTTGTGCACAGTTTATCAGTAAGTCACTCCTTTTTATTGCCAAATAATACTCCACTGTAGGTATATACCACATTTTGTTGACCCATTCATCAGTTGATGAATATTTGGGATGTTTCCACTATTTGGCTATTATGAATAATGTTGCTATTACCAATTTTATACAAGATTTTGTGTGGACATGTATTTTCATTTCTATTGGGTATATACTAGTCAAATGGTAACTCTACATTTAATATTTTGAAGAACTGCCAAACTATTTTTCCAGAGAGGCTACATCATTTTACAATCCCATTAGCAATGTAGTAGAGTGCCAATTTCTCCATATCCTCTCCAGCACCTGTTAATGTGTCTTTTTAATTTTAGCCACCTTGGTGATATAAAATATGCCATTGCAGTTTTGTGGATAATGAGCTTTATGTATATTTACATAGCCCTTCAGGCCATATCTAAAGGCAAAGATTTGCCCTCTATGTAAAATTTGAGGAGTGTAATTCACATAGGCCCAAAGCAAACGGAACAGCAGTATCCCAGTTCAAAGCTTTTTGGCACTTCACTCACAAACTTAATCACTTATTCCTTAAATTGCTTTAACTTTTCAAATTACAGCAGAACATACAGCTTCATCCCATCATCTCCACTGTAGTACATTACTGTGATGAACGTAATAAATATAGCAGGTCCCTGAATAATGTTTTGTTCTAACATTGATGGGGAGGGGCGGAGAATCAATTCCTGGTAGGGGCCCCTGTCTGTGTGTTTACAGGTTCTCACCATGTCTGTGTAAATTTCCTCCCACATCCCAGCAAACTTTGCTCCCAAAAGGTCTGTTTAGGGTGACTGAATATCAAAGTAGCACTGAAAAGGAAATCCAGTCTGCATTTCCTCAAAACTATAGTGGCTTGCCAGAGGTTTAATTGGTTTTGGTATGCTATTGTCCTGATGCCAAATGTGCCAAGCATAGACAGGATCAATCAAATAAAGTAAAATATCTTTTTTATTTTTTTTAAGGGAGTGGGCAGGTTGGTTCCCTGGCTGGGAATTGAACCCAGGCTGTGGTGGTGAATGCTGAAGCCTAGCCACATACCACCACCAAGGAACCCCCTAAAGTAAAATATCTTTAGAGCAAAAATCCAACTAGTAAACAGTGAAACTTCAAGTGGAAAGTGACCACTCCAAACATTAACGAAATCCATAAGTAATGATTACTTCCATCACGGTGAAATTTCTCAGAAAACATTTAAATTCAGAATTTATTTGATTTTTGAGTAATGAGAAAAATTCTAAAATTTCTGTTACTTGGTAATATATATTATTGGGTACGAAAATAGTCAACTAAAAGGAAGCAATGCTATAAAAAAGTAATTGTAACAGTTTAAACAAAGTTAACAAAATCAGGTAGTAATAGATTCTATTCTGTACAATTTAGAACAGAGAAGTTACTAATGGTTGCTACAGGCTTAATCTGTTTTAGACCAGCTATTTGAAGCTCAGATGCCACTTTTACAGATGAAAACAGACCTTGGTATTAAATGAGACTTCAAGTCTTTTCAAAAAATGTGAAAAAGTACAAGTATTTTCATATGGCAGCTATTTTAGCAGAAAGAAGAGGCAGGCTGAAAGCATTCGTTCCTCTGGCCAAGCTAAAGATACTTTCTACAATTTAAAGGAACTTCTCAAAGCTGCTTTACAATACCAGATTTTGATATTTGGATCAGACTACCACAGATGGTTTTGAAACTGCAAGTAAGTTGGACCCAATGCTAGGACATTTTAATGTGCTACTTTCCCAGTGTCAATCATAACCTGTGGGAGCCTGTGTTAACAGGAAGGAAAGGTATAAGCCTGAGTCACAAACTCAAATGTTTGCAGGGAATTTGGCAGGTTGTATAATGAGTCACATAGGCCGATGAAGTGGAAACCACAATTAATTGAAGAGTGAGTGCATGTATGCCTGTTGAGACAGCAACTATTCAGCTTTAGCAAATTAGTATGTTGCAAAGTAGGTCTTAATGTTCTCAGATAATTCAATTTTTCAAGATAAGCCAAAGCCTGAATTATAGAAAATCTCCTTAATTTTAAAAACAGGGACCCAAATGAAATTAAAGGGAAAAAACTAACCACAAAGGCCTGAAAAATATACCTGTAGCCCAATTTGTGATCCTTGGTTTATGTACTAGAGGCTAGTGAGGAGGTCTGAGTGGCACAAATACAAGAGAGTAAGATTGGAAGAATCCTGAGTAGGTAACAAGGTATCAAGAAAGAGAAATAAAACAATAACAACAAAATGTGTTAAAATAAGGCACTAATTGTTATTGTGCAGCTACAAATTTACCTTTGGGAGAGAATGTTCTTTGGAGTTAGAAATTTAGGCCCTCTGAAAAGCTAAATAAAATGGTTTCTACTGTCCTATCAATTAGCATACATGCCTTAAAAAAGATGTTCAAAATAATTAGAGGTAGGGAGGTAGAGATGGAAAAATGTTTAGTTACAAAGTCAACTTTAACTTTTAACAAAGTTAACAAAGGTGGAAGATGGATACTTGTGTTTACTGAATGCTCAGGCATATCAGAATTTACAATATAGAAAAGGAATCATTGAGTTATCGCTTAAGGAATGGAAAGGCATACCCTTAAAGATCTCAACAGGTATTGAAGTTATCGCTTTAAAACAAGGGTTAAACTGCTGAATAGAGCCAAAATGCCCAATTAGCTTTTTCATCTTTGAAGATCAAGCTGGGTCTTACATATTTGTGTATTAATGCCTTTATTCACAAAGTATCTTAGAAAACTTGAGGAAAAATTATTGAATACCAAGGGAAAAAAATTCACCACAAATGAGGGTGACCATGTAGCCCCTTTTTTGAGATACTACTTGTGCTTAATGAGGATAAGAATCCTGCTTGGACTAGTAGCTTATCACTGACATAATAGATTATGTCTCTGGAAATTTTTAATGGTGAAAATTGATGGGAGATGTAAACCAGGGATTACTAACACAGGGTTAAATGTACTTACCTATTATCTCAGATTCATAATAATCCTGTGTGCCTTCCTGGAAGATAAGACAGGGTGTCTTTATGATTTTAGAGCATAAATTTGGAAAATGGTAGGTCCATTTGTATGGTAAGTTCACGTCCATCAAAAAGGAATGAAAAATAGGACCTTAGGGACTATTTAGCTATGCTGTACCATGGTCAATTAAAGGCTCCTTAGAAATTCTAAGTGCAAGGAAGAGTAGAACTATAAAACAATTTAGTTCTGAGCATTTTTTTGTTGTTATATTTATAGCATTTTGTTTCAGATTCTACCATTTATATTGAGAGCAGTATAAAGATGAAAAAGCCTACATTTCAACCAAATAGAGAATACTTCACCAAAAACAAACAAAATAACAAAACTTATACTGTATCTGTTCTTTAATACCTAAGACGGGCTTTTGATGAAGGTGAAAAAAATAAGCTAATGTGCATTCATTAATAATATCAGCTAAAGATTTTTTCCCAGGCCAGGGATTACAGATATATTCTCTATGAATGGATAAGGTAGTTCATGAGTTCTCTATAAGAAATCTTGAATTCTGTATTTTCATTTTGATGAAAATCTAAAAAGGAGTAATAGGCTCTTGAGCCACTCTCCTTGCTGGAGCCTGCTCCTACCTCTTTGGAGTGTACTTTCTCTTCAATAAACTATCTCTTTGTTTCACCACTAAAAATAAGTAAGTAAGTAAGTAAATAAATAAATAAATAAAAAGGAGTAATAAGTGAGTATGTGGGATCATCTACATAAGCACTTTACAGAATGTTTACAATATAACTGGGGAGTTAAGATGACAGTGATTTGTTTGGGACAATCAAAGACAAATGGTATCACAATACCATATATATTTGGAAGTTTCCAGTAGTCCTAATAGATACAGGGTTTCTCAACCTCAGCACTACTGACTGACTTTTTGGGCCAGGTAATTCTGTGTTGCAAGGAGTTTTCCTGTGCATTGTAGGATGTTTCACAGAAGAATCCTTGGCCTCCACCCACTAGATGCCAATAGCACCATCTCGCTAGTTGTGATAATTAAAAGTGTCTTTAGACATTACCAAGTATTCTCTGGGGGACAAAATCTCCCCAGGTGGAGAACTGCTGCAGTAGGAAAAATGGTGAGAGAACTGAGCCAAACCAAAGTGTACAGGAGAATAAACATATCTAATTCAAATGAACCAGAGCTATGACAATTTCTATTATACTACTCTCAAGTTGAAAGCAACATCATTAATATACTTGCATCCATCACACTAATGCTGTCAATGTGAATTTTATTAAGTCTGTATTTAATTTGTAAATTTGTTTCACTTTGATAGAATTTTTTCCCTTTAAAAGTGTATATATTAGTCAGCTTAAATTAACTTTTCCTGGTTTATTCTTTTTTAATTGAAACTTTACTCAAGAGACTTCTCATCAACTAAAAATGTAACCTTTTGATCTAAGTGTTTTATTGGTGCCTCAAGTTTCTTTTGGAGTCTTTTAAAACCAATCACAGCCAGTACCTAATTCAAGAAATTCTCAAAGCCCCAAAAGGTACATATGTACTTAGATGCTAAATATCTTTGTTAATTCCATTAAAAAAAACAAACATGAAAATGTGAATTACATATACACTGAAAAGCTAGAAGTTACTGAGTATTATTCACTGCTGCATTCTTCTTTCTTGACAGATGATTCTTTAACTGCCAATATATCTTGTCCATACATAGGCTCTTTCAATTTCTCTTCTTCAAATCAAGTAGAGCTGACAATACATTAAAACAATGTCCAAAGGTGTATAACAAGTTGAAATGCTGTCTTAAATACAACTCTATCAGTGGAAGAATCTTAAATTGGTTAGATGTGTGGTTGAATGTGGAAGAGACTGTTGCATAAAGTATAATACCACAACCAGCTTAAAAATTATCCCTGTGCCAATAAAAATTAAGCTTAGTTGAAGCCTGCCTTTTACCTGTGCTTTGAAATCTCTTGGTTGGCTGAAAGATGAAGCAAAGGTTAAAAAACAAAACAAAACAAATGCTGGTTCAATACGTCCAGCTTAAAAGAGCATTCCACCAATGCTCGTAAATCTCACAAGTTCGACAGATACAACTATGTACCCCCAAAGACCTAAAGTCACCCAAGGTCAAATGGCTCAAAATTCTTTCATGAGCCACAACTTTTCTATAGATTTAAAGATTAATTTCCTCCTTCTACAATCTCTCAGGGGGAATTATTGCTACTTTCTTTATGCTAGTAACTAGTTAGGCACAAGTTTCTTTTCTAAATCAATGAAAAGAAAAAAAAGATTTTAAAGAAAGTATAATTCATTTTTAAGCAAGCTCTTCAACATGCAGCATCAGAGATTTTTGTTAAAGTTAAGATAGTATCTAATTTTGCTTTCCTTCTGAAAATATATCTACCTTCCAAGGTATACTGCATAACAAAATGACTTACTGATAGGAAAGAGTAGCCAATAAAGCATGAATTCTTCTATACAGAAGATGAAATGACGAGTCTAGGATAATAATTCAAAGTTTAACATGTTCAAAAAGGGGGAGAAAGAAAAACAAATCTCCCAGTCACCCTCAGTTGAACTAATAAATCAAATATAAATTTGGAAACCATTCAAAATCAGAAACTTTATATATACAAGATTTATGAAGCTCACAATTCTTCACTCTATAAATAAAATCTTGGAAAGGGAGGTCTATGCCATGACTTGAGTCGCTGAAAAAAAATCAAGTCAGACAACCTCAGATAAAGACCGGCAGATGTAAGAAACCACAGTCACCAAGTTTTGGGGGATTCACTCATAAAATTCAATAGTTATAACAATAAATAAAGTATCCGTTCTGTTGTTAACAAATAACTATTCCTCACCTGTTTGTGTGCATGATCATAAGAGTTGATATGGTTGTCAAATTCCTGATGTTTCTGATATTGCTTATCACAAAGTTCACAGTAAAAGTTGGCTCTGAGGTCTTCCAATGCTTTGGCAATTGCCTTTTCTTTGTCAACATAATCCTGAAGAACCACAAAACACAAACAAAAAATGAACTTGGTAGAATTTTAAGTAAATGTTGTAAAGAAATGGTCTTACCTGAAGAAAGAAAAAAGGGCTTTTCATAAATTTAGTGGTACCAGTAAGAGCCAGATAAAACATAAGTGGCAATTTGGTGGAGGAATGTGTGTGCAGTTGTACTAAGAACCGCCTTCAAATAAACAAATCTTCAGAAGAGTTCAATTTTACTTTCTCTTTTGGCAGTATGTTGGACTAGATACTGTCGTTCCCCTACCCTTACCCTGGGCTTAAAAAAACCACAACTAACCAGATTGTAGAAACCATAGAAGGAAAAGTGAATCCCCAAGAAGGGCAATGGGAGAAAGACAAGACCACAAATACACAAACTCAATTATGATCTGAAACTGAAATCAGAGTGTGATAAGCAAGAGTTCTACTTAGGACATGTGGGTGCCACTGGAGCTTGGGGTGGGGTTTGAGTAAAGTGGGGGAGCTAAACTTGAGAACCTTCATTTAGTAAGCAAAAGAACCTGGAAGTGGGCTGGAGAGATCCCATGATCTCTGTCTTGGCAGAGGGAATAAAAAATACTCTTGAAAACATCCTCAAATTTTGGCCCTAAAAACTTTCATAGATTAACAAAATACACATTAGAATCAAAGATTAGTATACACACAAAAGGAAATAAGCAACAGATTTAGACCCCCAAGACTCAGATATTGGAATAGTCTGTTACAGAAAATGAAGTAACTATAAATTGTTTAAAATAGAAAATGGAATTACAAGAATGAACAAACATGGGACATTATAAAAAAAAAAACTAGGCAGACCAATGAATTCATTAAAAAAAAAAAAAACTTCTTAAAGCAGTATTTTGAAACCACAGATTGTGACCCACTAGTGGGTCATGGCATTGATTAAGTAGACTGTAACAGGCATAAAAATGAAAAAAAGGAAATGAAAAATATAGAGTATATTTTTCAAATAAGGGTAAATAGTGCCTTATAAAACTTCTGTGTTGGTTGTGTGTGGGTAGAGTTGCAATACTGAAGATTTTTACTGTGGACTTGAAAGTCACTGTTATTTAAAGATGTACTTAGGGAAGAAGGAAAATGATGCCAGAAAAAAATATATGGAATACTAAAAGTAAATGGTAAGCAGTAAATTAATAAACATATAGATTAATAATAACAAGAACACCTAGTTGGCAGGATGAAAAACAAATTAAAGCATAATGCTAGCCAAGTATAATGGGAGTGTTTAAAGTTCAAGTTAACATTAGATTTTGTTAAATTAAGCATAATTTGTATTTAAATCCCAAGGGTAATCATTAGAGGAATAGAAGTAGTAAAGGGGGAAGGAATAAGAAAACTTCAATTTTATAAATGTAAGCAAAGACAGTAAGATACAGGAAAATAGAAAGTAAGAAGATGGTACAAACAGATTTATAAGCAATTACAAGAAATGTAAATGTACTAAAAAATTGTTAGAAAAACAAAATGCAACTACCTTCTGATTACAGGAGATACCCCTAAAACACGAAGACTTAGAAAGTTGAAAGGAAGCTGGAGTAACTATATCAATATTCAACTTTTTAGACTTTAAGACAAAAAAAGATTACTTGAGATTGTGGCCAGTTGGGGAGTTAAATATTACAAGATTATTCACAAAATAAGCTGTACTATTAATTTTGAAATGCCAACACATATATATTGGTTATCCACTAGTCTTTTGTTTTGTTTTGTTTTTTTGCTTTTTGGTATGTGGGTAGTTCCCTGACTGGGAATCGAACCCAGGCCGCAGCGCTGACAGCGCCCGCGTCAAAGCCTTAAGCCACTAACTACACCATCAGGGAACTCCTTATCCACTAGTCTTAATAAAGTTTTGGCTCAAAACTGTGGGACTGATCAAAAGAGGTGGTCCAACATGCCTTAGCAGTTCCATTTAAAAATTAGACATAAAAAGATAGTTGAGTATTATTTGTATGCTATAAGGTATCAGTGAAGAGTGAGAAGGGAAATGATAAATGATTTGCATACTTGCTAGCCGTTTACAGCAGAGTAGATGCATGACTCTCACAATGTGTTGCTCCTTTTAGTTAACAGACCTAAAGAGAAGTGTCATTTCAAAGGCCTCTAAAACCAGCCTTTCTTTTATTTAGTGTTGTATCTTTTGGATACACTTTCAAAGCAGATATTGAAGATGATATCTAAAATATACCATTTCTCTACCATTTCTCACATGAGCTACTTAATCCATAAGCAAGAAAACATTATTTTATGGAATGCCAGTACTGAACTATTTTGAATAAATTTATTAAAACTGAAAAGTGAATGTACAAAGGTTGAATATATGAGGAAGTATCCTGCCATGCAATATGAAAAACAGAGGCATTTTATGGCTGCATTTTTTCTGGACAGCCCTCGTACAGCACATTATGATTTTTGCCCTAGTGAATCCTTCACAGTAATTTTCTCTAAGCATCCTAGGCAATTAGTTTCACATTGTCCAGCTGATATTCTTCTTTATTAACTCTGGTTTCCCCAAGACAGAAGTCAGAAAGCTCACTTTCCCAATCTACCTTAAAACTAGGGTACACTTTCCCAACCTCCCTTCAAATTAGGGTGCAGACTGTGATGTACTACTCTCCTCCTGTCAGATCTGCATGAGACTGTGATTCAAAGTGAGCAGAATAAAGTAGCAGGTACCAAGTAGAATACATCTTCTACCAATGATGACTACGGAAACATATTTTAATTCTATCTTGGTTTCTACTTTGTACTATAAAATATCATTTTTATAGTATTTATATAGATTAAGGAGATTTACTTTTCTAAAAGAGATCAGCAGGCTAGATTAGAGAAAACACACATTAACTTAATTAACAATTTTTAATACTATTATAATACTACCTACTAGTGTACCTGGTGCACCACACATTGTGTTTTCAAACACTAATGCAATCTTCCCAGCAGACTTATGAAATGGGTATTAACCTCTATTGTTTTTAGAGGCAATAAATAGGAAAGTAATGCAAATCTGAGATTTACTAGCAATCACCACCAATGTCAAACAAATGTAGTTGTTAATAGAGCTTCTTTTCATCAAAGATGATTATGTCTTTCAGTGTGAGCACTTCACATGATAGAAAGGCTTCATTTAAGTACCTTGTACTTCTGTCTCAATTCTTCCGTGTCTTCTTTCTCCACTTCTAGGACACGGCGCCGTTCGGTAGCATCTTCGGCATAATCGAGCTTAACAAAAATACATATAATTAGTCTTAATTCCTAAGTACCCCCAATTAGCTATTTAAAAAATGTCATTTGCACAACTACAGTACTGTATAAAAATAATAAATTCTGTATTTTGATTAGCAACCTCTTGCTTTATTGTCATCCCACAGAGAAAACAGCATGCAAAATAGTTCATTAATCCTTTCATGCTGGTGGTTCCCAACAGGCACATTTTTTGATGATAACAGACTTTAATTCAATGTTCAATGCCAAAGAATTAAGAGTAAATGGAGAAAATATTTTAGGCAATGAAAATATCACAGATGACAGCTGTACACAGTTAATGAAATGAGCACCAGGGTCTGGGTGTTAAGTTTGATCTTGCCTTATGGCATAACCCTAGGCAAACCACTCAACTTCTTTATGCCCCTGTTAAAAGAGATTATTATTAATATTTGCCACCTACCTGCCTCAAAGGAAGCACTAAATGCAAATGTAAAATATATTTTAAAATTTCCAAAAAAAAAGTTAAAAATTACATTCTATCTAATAAATCTATTCTTGCATTGGCATCTGAATCTGGAATTAACACCAATTTTAAATATCCCATAAAACAAGTGAGCTAGAGATCAATTTACCTCCATTTCCATGCGACCCATGCCCATGACATCATACTTGACAACAATTGGAATGGGATCTGTTCTCCCTGTAACAGGAACATAGAATCAAGGTAAGATGCAAAGTTAAGCCAACAGCTCACTTTACACATTGGGTTTGGGTGGTTAGAGATCTTGCCTTGGAGTGCAGAGACCAGAAAGCTACAGTGAACCAAACACAAGCCATTCTCACAGCTTACAACAAAACCTACCTCTCCGAGTTTAAGCCCAACTAACCACCTTGACTGACCTTCCAGTTGAGGATCATTCCAGCTAACTATGGGAAAATTAAATTAAGTAATGCAAAGCACTTATAAGCACTGGCACCAGGAGGTTTAAATAACTTTTTATCAAGAATCACTTCACTCTTATTGTCCACTGACATCCTCCCACACACACTTTTAAAACTGGTAATAACTATTTCAACTGACATGCTTAAACAGTTTCAAACATGATATAGGAAAACTCTGTAATTGTAACTCAGTAGGGTTTAGTATGTTTTTTGTTTTGTTTTCAAAAGATTCTTTACAGTTAAGTGGGGCTATGAAAAATTTAAATAAAAAGCAACAATTATTAGTTGCCCTTAGGAACAGGAACAGTTTTTATTTAACTGGTGCCCTGAGGTCCCATTTTCCAGAGTGGATTTAACACTGGCTATGATAATCGGTAAGCTGTGAAAAGGACTAGTTGCGGAGAAAATTGACTTTAAACTAATCAATCTATGCTGGAGATTTTTAAAAATGTATATTTAATCCACTCATAACCAGCCAAACAAAGCAAAATGGGGCAGACAAGCACTTTACTACCACAGCTATTTTACATCACAACTTGCGCTGTTTATTGTGATGTAAGCCCACTGAAAAGAGGACTTACCTTATCCGTTGTATACCTTTTGTGAAAAAACACAATGTTTACTTCCCTCATCATTTCACTCAGGCTGGTGTAAACAATTGTTTTTTGTTTTTGTTATACACACATATATATTATACCTTTGGGCTAAAAGTTGAGTTTTGTCAGGCTAAATGTGAAGTATTATCAAAACCAAATGAAAAAATAATAAATGCCATGATCATGACTAGGTTTGGTCCTAGAGAAAAAAGAAGAAATTGTTTTTAAAGTGACCAGCAACCACTTGTACCCAGTTGCTCTATATTTGTGGGATTACTTTTTATCTTTAAAAAATAAAGAAAAACAAATCCAGAAGTTTATTATTTAAACAATAAATAAGGAGATAATAGGAATAATTATTATAGTGGAAAAATGTTTAAGTAAATAAAGAACATCTCATGCCAGAAAAAAGAAAAAGGTTCTAAAATACAGCCTTCTTTTAGATACTATCAAAGACTGCCAGTTAAAATGAAAATGAATTACTATCTTATGCCCAATGGTATAATAAATAAGCAGTGACTGCAATCTTTAGCAAAAGGACCAAATTAAGACAGGTTATAAAAATGACTTCCTAGGTGCAGTATCACTTTCATAACGTCTCAATATCAGGGATTTACTGGTAAAAACAAATGGCCCAATGAAAGAATTGAAAAAAATATGACAAAGGAATTCAGTTGTTTTTTTTTTTTGGTATCTTTTTTGGTCTATCAGATTTTGTTATGCAAAAATGAAGAAAGTTTTGGCACAAATTCATTACTTCTGTAAACCCCTGTTTATAAACTCTGCATCAGTACTTTTGCCTTCTAAGGCAGTCAAAGTTTGTTTTAATTTATTTATAAATTGCAGTAGCAAGTGCTAGTGCCCATTACATTGTGGGAAAATCAAGTTTTTGACAGTATTAGAATTTAATGTTTTAACTGATTTATTTTTTTTTTGGCAGTTCTAACACAGATACATCCCTTCTTAACATTACCCTTTATGAACAAGGATCAGACAAGTTGCATAAGGAAAGGAAAGGAAAATGAAAAAGACCAAGCAGAAGGATGAAGGCTACAACAGAGAAAGTAAGCCTAACATATTGGTGCACTGATGACAAAGGAGTAATTCAGTCTGAAAATAAAAATTACCACTGCTAAGTTTACCATCACCACAACAAGTCCAGGATCATAATGCTGTAAAAAAGAAACACCATTTGTTAGGCAGAAACCATGAGGGTAGGAAACAGGCCTTCTAGCAGGCAGACAGGATGGGGTAAGGTAACAATTGGGTTTTGTCCCTCCCCCAATTTCAGCTGGGGACAGAGGAAGGACAGTTATTTTCATACTGGTCGGACCTGGGTGTGAGACTTTTGTACTGTTACTTGAGAACATGAACAACCTCCTTTGTAATAATGCAGGGAGTTGGGGAAGATGTTAGTTTAAAGTGAGAGAAGTAGCTCTAGCTTCCAATCTTTATTTAACTACCTATCTGGTAAATCAGTATTCAGGCCCCAAGGTAGGACTTTTCCTTAAAGAAGTAACGTCAAAGATAGTCAGATCAACTGGACAGTGTTAAGAGTTACTTGCTTCATTGAAAGAACTCTTAGAGGATTTGAGGGGCAGAAAGGAGGTCATCAAGATCTTGCTAAGAAATTAATAATCAGTACAATAACCATTGAGCTTTAGTGCCTGGAAAACTGTGTGCATTTGAGTTTTGTTATGAATGAATAAAACTACTGAATTAGCTTTCCTCAGAACTTTGTTTTCTTTTAATGAAGTCTTCCCAGGCCCACCGACATCTTTCTTTCTGCACACAACAAAGTCATGCTTTGAAGGAGACCAGGAACTCCAGGAAAAAGTGCCATCAAAAAGGCTGTCACATTTACAGTTAGTCTATGCCGAGGTAATACACAGAAAATAAACAGTATGACTTTAAAAAACAATCTGAAGGTAACATTACTGCCCAGGCCAAATAGTAATTTCTTTATTAAAGAAGTTCCAAGACCAAGGGAAAAATCCCAGTGGGAAAAGACACCAAACAACATATACAGGAAGAGTTGGTAGCATTAAAAATAGTAATAATAATAATAATAATAATTTGTGATCAATGATAAGTCCTATCATATATAGAACATCACGGTGGAACACCTGAATAATAACTTAAATACTTTCCATAAAAGAAATTGTCCTCCTCAGTCAAAGATATCATGACTATGATCTGGCCAACTGGAGATGGGAAAGGAAAATAAGAAATATCAAATCTAGAATATGCCAATAATGTATTCATATGATGGAAAAAGACTGACATTCATATTTTTAAGTCAAATCTTTAAATATATATACAAATATCAAATCATGTGTATACCTAAAACTAACATGTTGTATGTCTATTATACCCCAATAAAATTTTTTTGAAGGGAAAAAACTTTAAATGATGTTTCAGTGACCAACTAGAATTGTACTTTCTTTATTTTACAAGGCAGTTTTACCTCTACAATGACCAAAAAAAAAAAAAAAAAGCTAAAATGTTTGTATAAGCATCTCTTGCTAAATAATGTGAACACATTATAACGGAAAAGAGAAAGCCAAATATAAAAATCCACTGATTGCCTAGAGCCAGCCTGTTTCTGAGAACAATCCCTCATGAATCAGTTTTGATTATTATTATTTTTTTAAAATGTGGATAGTTCCCTGGCTGGGAATTGAACCCACGTCGCAGTGTTGACAGTGCCAAAGCCTAGCCACTATACCACCAGGGAACTCCCTTAGTTCTGATTTTAAAACAGTTGAGGATATACCAATCTAAAAAACTGACCCAACAAACTGGACTGTAGAGAAAATACCTGTTTTTGAGAAATGCTATTTTTAAAAAGACAAACTTTAGGAATAAAATAATTGGAAAAGAAGTACTAAAGGACAACCAAATTCTGGTAATCAGCCACACTTCAGACACAGAAGGCACATGTCTTCCCTATAGAAATAAATTAGAAAAGAAGCTTTCAAGTGATTAAAACACTGGTCAGAGAGTCAAGAGATGCAAGAACACAATTTATCTCTGCTGTCTTTCCCCTTACTGAGATTCATCCAACAAATATTTATTACAAATATTTATTGAGTTGCTACTACATACCAGGCACTGTTGGAAGGCACTGGGTATATGGCAGTGATCAAAGTCCTACACACCTCATGAATAATCTATAATTAGAAAATAATCTTACCAATTTAAACTTGTGGCAGGAGAGGGTAAAATAGAACATTTCTGGAGCTAATGCATATATAGTTCAAAAGCTTTAAAATGTCTAAAGTTGTCTTTTAAAGATGTCTAAAATTGTTTTTAAAGACTAACCCTAATAAAGCAGAAGTAAAAAGCACCAAAGATAAAAACCACCAAAAAGTCACAAAATCTACTTCCAAAAGGCAATTGATAAAGGCCAACCAAGAACCTGACCTGATACTTCAAAATCTATTTATTTCTTACTTTAAGCAATTCAAAATACACGTGTGAAAATAAAAAATACAAAATTAGTATGGTGACTATTCTGATTTGCAAAACTAGCCAAAATAGGTCTCTATAGTGAGCTGTTAGTGCATTTAAATATAATTTCATTCATTAAAACGGTGATTACATACAACTTTGAGAAACACTGTGCAAAAAATGGTACATCTATTTCCAAATCAAAGTTTTACTTTTGCAAATTTCTCCTGAAACTGACAGTCTCCAGTAGCATAAAAAGAGTGATTACTTTTAGTATCATTTAGATATTTTTTTCTTAGTAACTGTAATGATATATGGTATCTCTCAGGAAACACTAACTGAAAACACTAAGCACATTAATTATTCCCTACAGAGCTTCTATGTTAAAAGAAAGACTTCCTACTCAAAACTAAATTCAAGTTCTCCAATACTACAAACACCGACTATATTCTTGCTATATAACCTGTTTAGTGATCTATACAACAGGTTAATTTGATTTTCAAATACAGATAGATGTCTTCTAATCTCCATCCTTCCACCTTTCCACAGTATGAGCTGGCTTTCTAGAATAAAATAGTTCAATTTTAATCATGTAACCTATTAATAAATGAAGACAGAGAAGGGGCAAAAAGGCGTTAGTAAAAATGTTATGAAATCAGAATGTTAATTAAGCCTGGAAAGGATATCTCATTCAGGGATGACATAAACTATTCAAGCCTAAGGAGAGGTAATAAAAGGAATTCAGGAGGCATTTTTCAATTAAGAAAGAAAGAAGAAAGAAAAGGAAGGAAGGAAGGAAGGAAGGAAGGAAGGAAGGAAGGAAGGAATCACCTAAAGTAAATCCTATTTTTACTTTAGATAAGACTGTTTTGGCTAAAAATTGTATCAATTCAGAAGGCTATCTCATGTTAAACATTATGCTAACATCAATTTATTTTTTAAATGAGAAAGCCAATTTAATAAATACAATTGCAGGGTTAAAAAAAGTTGGTAAACACTTTTGTGCCAACTTTTACTTAGGTTTGTATTCTGAATAACTGACACAGCATCTAGAATAGAGTGGCATTTAATTAAAAGGCATTTGTTGACTCAAGAGAATGAATGTGTATCTATCATCACTCATCAGCAAGCACTTATGGAGAAGCAGGCATCAAATCTTTAAGGAGTTAGATAGACCTAATGGTCTCTAAGGTTCACTTCAATTCTTAAGTTTGACGAGTGGAAAATAGTTGAGTAGAAAATATTTAAGGGAGTTATGTAGATGTAGTAGCCAGCTCTTTGGTACTGTAGTAATCCAACAATCCAATGCCTTCTTAGCACTGAATTCTCTAACTATTGGTTCAATTTTCCACAACACTGAGAACTTTTTATTAGACCAGGCATTCTATAAACCAAAAAATACTTTCCAGCTTCATTTAAATTGTTCCTCCTTTACTTTTTACATTAATTCTCTCCCCAATCCATCTTTAATTATTTTCTTTCTATATATTTCTAGGTAGTTCCTAAAAAAGCTGGATACAAAAACCTCAGTTCTCCAGTAAGCAGTCTCTCGTGCAAATGGAGGTATTATCCTCACTTTCAGGACTGGCATGAAGATCAAAAGAGATAAGAAATAGAAGATGCTTTCTAAACCATAAATCACTTTTTAGGATGATAGGATGTTGTTGAATTCTAACATAACATCTCCTTAAGACTGCAGAAAATTTAAAATATCAATTTGTTTTCCTTTCATTTCCAAAATTGGTATTTTTGAAAATAAATACCTTAAAATGAAAGATACTCTACAACAGAAGCTGTGATAATTTTAATGTTTTACATACAATTTGGTGATGATGAAGCAACCCAACTGAGAGATGAAAAAAATTATTATCCAGAATGAATAACCAAAGTATAATCCAAAAATCCTTCTTATACATCATTCCATTAATAAAATGAATAAATATTTTAAAAGATTTTTATTAAAATACAGCTAACATACAAACATACAATATTATTAGCTTCAGGTGTACACAATAATTATTCAACATTTATATGAGGGCTGTATGGAAAAAATCCAGCCATAAAATGCCTCTATTTTTCATATTACATGGCTGGACACTTCCCAGGCAGCCCTAGTATACTTAAAGAAGTGATCACCATGGTTATGTCCTGCAACCACCTGACACCATATTATCCTATCATAGTAGTATTAACTCTATTACATTACATCCCCATGACTTACTTGTTTTATATCTGGAAGTTATTTCCTTTCACCTGCCTCCCACTTCCTTTTTCAATTACAGTTGACAGTCAATGTTATCTTATATTATTTTCAGGTGTACAGCATAGTGGTTAAGACACAGAATTTAAGAAGTGATCCCCTGACTCGTCTAGTACCCACCTGGCACTACCTAAAGTTCCTACCATATTACTGACTATATTTCCTATGCTTTACTTTACATCCCCAAGACTATTTTGTTAACTACCCATTTGTACTTCTTAATGCCTTCACCTTTTCACCCTCCCCTCCAACACCCCTCCCCCAAATTAGAATGTTACACAAATATTAAATCAAAGCCAAGAAAATGAACTTAAAGCATTATTGTAGCAAGATGTGTCCAACATATAGTACAAATCATCTAAGAAAATTAATTTAGCCTAAGCAAAACAGAATAAACAGTCAAAATACTTACTATTTTTACTGTTTTTGTCACCTGGAGGAAGGCAATAGCACCTATGCATGTGTACTAAATAGGAAGTATTAAGCCATGATATACCAAATTGTAATAGATGAAGTCGACATGGAATGTCAGAGTGAATACAGAAAGCCAAGCAGATTGAAATTACTGAACAATCTTCTTATTTCTTTTTGGAGTCTCTGCTAAAAGCCTAGAGTCTTAGGTTATCCCTAGAAAATTTCTCTTCCAGTTCCACAGTCCATGATTCCACACAGCTTTGAAAGCACTTTTTCTCCTCTTAGTTTCTATTTATCAAGTATTAGTTAACTAGTGAATTTTTATATTTTCAACTATTTCTACCTGATTGAGGACTATTCTACTTACAAAGGAATCACTATCACTATATACCCTACACTGCTCATTTTTCAAGTTTCTTGAACACTCCACTTTTTTTACTAAGAAACCAGTCTCTGTATAAACCACTTTCATTTTAATCATACAAATAAACCAAGGGCAAGAAGTCCATATGTAACAATGTAGGAAACAATATAAACCAGGCTAAGGATATGACTATAAAGAAAAATAAATAGTATTATTATACTAATTCAGACCAAAAATCACTAATACATTTTGGATAGTAAAAGAACTATCATCCCTACTTGCTAAAATGAAGGTAATTTTCTTACGCATATTATTTGGGGAGCATGTTTAAAATGTAATTTCCTAAATTCCACACCAAACCTGCTGAGTTGTGCTGGTTGAAGAATCTGCATTTTTAGATTGCATCCAAAGTGATTCTGCTGCTCACTAAAGGTTGAGAACCGTTAAGTCTAACAGAAAAAGCACTGGGGTAGAAGTCAGGAGACTTGTGATATAAACATAGCTCCTCTCTTTAGTGGTTTCATCATGGATAAACACTTAAGTTTCTCAATCTATTAAATGGCATTATCTCCCACTCTACATATTGGAGAGGAAACATACACACACACACACACACACACACACACACACACACACACACACACAGATATAAAACATATATACCATCATGTTTAATTCCTCAAACCACCCCTCAATATTTTAAAAATATGGGTATACTGCAGGTATGGCAAGGTCACACTGCTTATTAGCTGCAGAACTCAAATTTAAACCCAGGTCAAATTTCAAATGAGGTCACAAAGTAGTAACTTATGGGTCAAATATATGTTTTGTTTATCACAGATTATTTTAAACTTGAGCCAACATTTATCAATTAGGAAATTTCACCCAAAAACAAAACAAAACAAAACTGGATTTCTGGTTACTTTTAAAAAGTTCAGAAGCTCTAAAAACATTTGAGACTATATTCCTACATGGCGCAACAATGAGCAGGAACTAGCTCACACTACCTCCTATTGTCTCACTCTCAGTGGCTTTCAACTGGGTGTGTTATCACCTGGCCCCAAAAGGTGTCTGAGTTTGCAACTCTACTCCAAAGTCTATGTTATCTGCTTCTTCCTTCTGAGCTCCCACTGGATTTTCTGTTAACTCTCATTTGGCAGCTATCTATCTACTTCACAGGTTTGCGAAGATTTATAGAGACAAAAGAGCAAATTTAAAATGAATAAACCACATTTATATTATACATGGAAGAGTATTATTTTGTTCTTTTCTAAACGTATAACCTATTTTTCAAATTTTGGTAACCATTTTTAATGACTTTTCTTTTTTAGCTTTTTTCTTTATAAAATAAATTTCTTATAAAAACTTTTTACTTTGTGCTCTTAGTCATGTTTACATTTGGACCTACTTTAAAATACCAGTGCTTCTCAGGGAAGAATGAGGAAGATTCCATACATCTGCTAACAAAGTTGGGTAGATGTGATATAGTTGCTTGCTTCCCTATTCTCACAATCTGAGACTTTTTACTTGTTAAATCATTCAAGAAATAAACTGAAATTCTAAGGGTCCAATTCTCCATTAAGCCCCCACTGTACTTTTAAACTCAAAATTATGATATCATTATACTGCATTACATTTGCATGTTACATTTGTCTTTCCATTAGACATGAGCTCTGGAGGGCAGAGGCTTTATCTTACTCATCCTTGAACTCTTTAAGACTTAATATAGGGAGTTTCTTGGTGGTGTAGTGGCTTAGGCTTCGGCGTTGTCAACGATGCAGCCTGGGTTCGCTTCCCAGCCAGGGAACTACCCACATAAAAAAAAGGACTTAATATAGATCTGGCACATTCTAAAGATTCAATAAATGTATGCAGAATAAAAAAACATATTAAAAGCAACAACAGAAATATACATAAATGCATAACAATTATTACCATTTAGGAGTTTATAGTCTAATGAAAGTTAAGAGACATATAAGGACAAATTATATAAGGTAGAATGTTAAAAATGCCACAGGAGAGAAACACGAAGTATAAGAAAAAATAAGGGAGGACATTAAAGAACTGTTACAGTACGTTCTTTCTTCCTGGAGACCAATTACCAATCATCCCTAAAAATGTGGCCAAGGTTCTAACCACTCAATCTAGCTTCAAGTTTCTAGTAACTATATACAAATCTATATTAATCATGAAAAATATATATGATCAGTTCATGTGCGATATATAAGGAAACACTACCTCATTCAAAGCTATCTACAATTTTTTTTTTTTTTTGGCTAGAATAACTACTGCATATTTCAGTCCTATAGTATCTGTATTTTCTCACCAACACCTTATTTTTCTAGGAGTTTAGCTCCATTATAGTATAGGTTGTGACACCATCATTCTACCACTTACTTGTTTTAAGATCTTGGGAAGAGTATTGCTCAGAATGTCAATTTCCTCATCTGTAAAAATGAAATGATACCTACTACAAAGAGTACTTAAGTTACATAATCCATGTGCAAGCACTCAGTAAACATTAATGCTAACTATTACGAAGGATTAACACTAAACCCAGGGAATAAGGGCTTGCTAGTCAGACAAATGCATAAATTCACTACACGATGTTTCACAGTTGATAGGTCTTGACATTCTTCATATCTATCTTTTCTTTCCATTTCCATTGCTACTCTATTCTAGGCCCTTATCAATTCTTAAGACAACTTTCTTCATCTTCAGACATACTTTGACCAGACTAGTATTTAACTTCTACCACAAATGTCCTGGTTGGTATAATATAAAGAACAGATCACAAATCAAAGAATTTGGTATTTGGTTTCAGCATTATCACTAAGACATTTTGGAAACTTAAACCTAAATTTCTTCATTTGTAAAATGAATTTTAGATTAAATTATCTTTTAATATTTCTTGCTGTAAAGTTTGTATCTTTTCTCTTGACCAAAAACTGTCTCTAGCTTACAGTTCCAAATTTGGAGCAACCTTATAGCCTTCCATATTCAGTAGTTTTGAAGTCAGAAAGACCAAGGTGTGAAATCTGATACTGTTACTTACTGGTTGCATATTCTTGGGCAACTTACTAAACTTTTACAAAATAAGAATAACAGTAATTACCTCACAGACTTGTAAGAATTAAATGAAGTATTTATTAAGTGCTTAGCACTTAATATAACAGTAAGTAATAGATTTGTGCCTATTTGAGTCAATTTCCCATTACTGTCTTGTAGTTATGGTTTCCAAACTACTTCTAGAAACCTAGAACTCTACTTCAACGAAAACTGTGGTTTTCACCTCTCTTTTATATATTAAGGTTCAATGTTTAAAAACATTATTTGGGAAGGTTCTTATGCTAAAAAATGTATAAAACTCACTGCCCTGTGGGCATTCTCTGATCCAACCAGGCACGCCTACTCGGTTAAATGTAACCACCCTGTATTTGGTAATGCCCATTATTATTATTCCTCCCTTCTTAAGACTTTATCGTGAAGTTTTCCCTAGTCATTACTCCTCTGAGCACTTATAGCATTTACTCCTAAGGATTCCCCCCCCCTTATTCCCTAAAACGAATGGCAAACTTTACAAAAGTAAGGGCAGAATCTCATGTATGTTATGTATACTCTTTATTATGGTCTCTTGAACATAGTAAGTATTCAATAAATGTGCAACTAATTTCATGTAAATCTTCCAGTGAGTGTCTCTTTTAAAGTAATCTATAATACCTTATAATGTCCAATCTGCTTCTATAACAGGTTCATTCTATCTTTTCTTAGTAAAAAAGGTACTAGAATGGTAAGTCTTCTATTTTTACCTGCTCTAAAATATCATTAGAAAAAGTTACTCTTTCACTAATATTTAATGTCTTCTGATGTATTCTTTAAATGTGATAATCTCTGTACTGCAAAGCACGTAAGAGTAGTCTCTACAACACCTAAGTTCGCCATTTCCCCTTTCCCTTCCCCCCAATCACTTCCCTTTCTAGTCAAGCCATAAAGCCTAGACTTTTTGCAGACTGCCAATTCTGACTAATTTTGTTTCCTAACTAAGCTTCATCTCTCTTGTTTATATTAACTAAATTCCATTAAGGTCAGAGGTTCTATAGAATCTGTATCTCACTAAATTTGATACACGAACTACTCAGATTATGCCTGCCTTTGGCAACTGTATGAAGACTGCAAGGCTCATTTACTTAGCAGGGAACAGAGGTCATTATAAGCTCCTTTGGCCAGACCAGCTCCAAGTAAAATTAAGCCATTCTGACAATCCTTACCTTTGTGATGTGGGGGAGCTACATGTCTATTGTCCTCCCCCACCTACTCTTATTTTCAGTTAGCAGCTTTTTCTGCCAATTATAACTATAATGTCATTAATAAAATGCATCTGATTTTACCTTTGTTAAAATATGAAAAGAACCCTAAGAGTCAATGAAAATGGTGGACTGTTTCCAATCTTTTGTTATTACATTGATATAATGAATAATGCTCTATCACACACTATTTTGTGCTTTTCTTTTCTTTCTTTTTTTTTTTTTTTTTTTGGTGTGTGTGTGGGGGTAGTTCCCTGGCTGGGAATCAAATCCAGGCCGCAGCATTGAGAGTGCTGAAGCCTAACCACTGCACCACCAGGGAACCCCCTATTTTGTGCTTTTCAAGAATAAGTTAAGAATAGATTATTAGATACAAAATTGCTAGACTCAAGGATACATGCATTTTAATCTTTAAGTAATCCAAATTGTTCTCCATAGTGGTTTACCAATTTATATTCTCATTGGCTATGATGTAGTACCTCTTTTCCCCAAATCTGACCAGGCTAATTTTTTTAAAACCTTTTCCAATCCAACAAGTGAGAAATGGTATCTCACTGTTTAATACGGGTATCTCTATTAGGAGAAGGACTGAGAATATTTTTATATATTTAAAGGTCATTTGCATTACTTTTCTGTAAAGTGTTCATATTACTTCCCTTTTCTATTTAGGTTGTTAAGTATTTTAAATACTAATAAATACATGAAGGAAATTTGGTCTTTGTGTATAATAAGATATTGCAGATATTTCCCCCAGTTTACTTGCTTTTGTTTTTAGCTCACTTATAGTAAAATACAGTCAAATTTATTTTTTAATGGCTTCTGTGTTTGGGGTTAATAGGAAAGTTTTACTCATTCCAAGATTATTTTTAAAATGATAATTAGGGGGTTCCCTGGTGGTGTAGTGGCTAGGCTTCAGCACTCCCAACGCTGCGGCCTAGGTTCAATTCCCAGCCAGGGAACCACCAAACACACACACACACACACACACACACACACACACACACACACCACAACAAATATTGTTCATGCTAATAATTTTATGACTCCTTTTTTTACATTTAAATATTTTTTCATCTGGAATGTATTTTGAGCATGACAGTGGGGATCCAACTTCTTTTTTTCTGGGCTGCTATCCAGTTGTCCCAACAGCATTATTTAGTAGTGACTGAGGCTCTTTTTAGATACTGTAAGTTAGGCTCAAAAGTGGCAATAACTAATGAGCTTGAAATTAGGGGTTTAGGAACCCTAATTTCACATAGCATTAAAAGTGCAGATCCTGGAATCAGATTTCTAGCACATATTAAGCATATTAGCTACTACTGCTACAAATTCTGGGAAATAAGAGTAGCAAGACAGTGATTCCTCTATTTTATGATCTTTTTGACATTTAAGTTTCTGATTAAGACCTGAAGATCGATTATCTCCAATTTAGCAACAATATCTAAATATACACTATACAACATAGGTGTTAACAACAATAAGCATTTATACAGCATTTTACAGTTTTTATAAAGTGACTTCACTTACATTAATTAATTTACTTCATCCTAATAGCCACTCTGAGAAGATGGGTAGAGATTTTAATTCCCATTTATTGCTGAGAATAATTTATTGATGGTAACTTGTCCCTTTACTTAAAATAGCAGAACCAAACTCAAACCTAGATTTTGTTACCAAATGTTGCTCACAATGCCTTTATACCTTACACCAAGTACTCTTACACAAAAATAAATGAGAATCCCTACTCTCAAGGAACTTGAAGCAATCTGTCAATTACATATTCAGATTGATCACATACTTAATTCTAAGCATGGAATGAAATACATAAAAGTACAAAACATGATCTCTGGCATTAAGAAACTTCAAAGTTAAGAAAAAAAAAAAAACCAAGACTTGGGGGACTGGAAAGTAATTCTGAAGAGCAAGAACAATGTCTTTATCTTCTTCGTCCATGGCTTTATGATATTTATAGTCAGTATAGCTAGAATATATTATTAGCTCAATAAATATATTTGTTGATTGTCTTACCGATTGACCCTTACAGAGTGAGATATGAAATAATACCAGACTCAATACCTTTTTCTCAGGGGCGGAACTTTTGTTTGTGACCCCCCAAAAATCAGCCAAATCATCAAGTAGCTCTTAGACAATGTAACAAAGGAAGTTCAGGCATCACTTCGGGGCTATACCTACTGACTAAACATGTAGAAGATTCTGAGCTACATTCCATTCCTTTTAAAGCCACCAGAAGGTTATAAAACAATTTTAAGAACTGAATCCAGTCTAAATGACACAAAATGTAACTATCATTCACTGTTGTTCTGTTTCATATTGAACACATCCTCTGCCTCTACAATAAGCAACTGTTCATAATATTTCTCATCAACAGGCCTTTATGTTATTTCCTTCAGAAACCTCGTCAATGTATCTTTTCTCCATGTCTTTTGTTTAATACTAACAATCGCTTATCTGCCACACACAATAAAAGTTCTTATTTTTTTAACTTTTTTTTTTTTTTTTTTGGTTGGTTCCCTGAGCGGAGATCGAACCCAGGCCATGGCGGTGAGAGCGCTGAAGCCTAGTCACTCCACCACCAGGGAACTCCCTTATTTTTTAACTTCTGAAATATTTTAATAAATACTGAGGGAGAACAAAAGCCGAGAGGTTAAGAAATATTCAAGTATAAAACAAATTCACCTTACAAAGTACCATTTTCTATCCTGCCACATAATTTCATTACAGAGCCAGCAAGCCTTATTTCCCAATTTAACCAGTGACAAGATATCTGCATTACAGCCCCAAGAGCTGGCACTATTGTAAAAACTTTGCATGCATCAAAATCATTTTAAACATTAACAAAAAAGTCCAAAAGAGATCAGGTCTAAATGTTGACGATGGCAGAGCCCTAAAGTTAAATTAAAAGAAGTGAAAGTTGACAATAAACTAGTAATTACAAAGAACTTACAAAGCTGAGAGCCTAGAAATTCTATGCAGTGACTAGCCTATGCCATACTAGGGCAACATTATCATTTTTACTATAGCAACAGGGCTTTCTTCAATGGTTATTTATAGCAAAGGTTTGGTACAATATAAAAAAATCTGTTGTAAGTTACCTCACTGTGCCATAAATGTGGCTATATTCTCAGTCAAATCATGTGGGTTTTACAGAAAGAATTGTGTAAGAGAAACCAGCACAATGCCTATACACTGTTGAATATGACACTATAAAATAAAGAGTCATTTATAAAACAATTAAACTAGGCCCTTAACATTAGCAACAGAATGTAGTTCCATTCTTTTTGAAGTGTGAAGACACTGTACTAGCCATTCAAAACAGTGTAAATTTAACACTACTGAACTGTATGTACACTTTAAAATGGTCAAGATGGTAATCTAATGTTGTTGTTTTTTACCACAATTAAAAAAGGGGGGGGAAGGTGGACTTTGAATTTCCTTTGGATTTTAAATGAATAATGGATTTATGGATTACTGAGTGATTATTATATATATGTTAACATGGAGATGGAGGTAAAATATGGATTAAAAACCTAATTCCTCTTTTCAAGGAGCTCAAAGTTTTAAAATGAACCAAAGCTGAAGTATTCTTAAAATAAAATATTAATAATAATTTTCCATCTCCACAAATCTGACTGAGTATCCCTTTACTTCTTCTTTCATAAATTCACTCCTGTCTCTACAGATCCTAGTTGTACTTTAAAGTCTCTGATGCTTATAATAAAAAATTCTGGGATTCAAACAGATTTCGTAACCCCTAAGAAATGCCCCCAAATTCTACTCCTTTGTGTGCCTGAACTAAGAGAGTAACAATTAACAGTGCTTCCAGGCATCTACGAATAGGAAAAGATGTTTCAAACAACAAGGAAAGATCAATTCCAGTCTTCAGACTTTCTTCTGAGCAATCAACCTCCACTCAATTCAACCCAACACTTATTAACTACTAAAACCATTTGGACAAATTCTATCAAGAAGTCATTTCTATTCCAGTTCTGATTACCCCATCTCTCTTCTGGACTATTACAAAATCTAAAGTCTCTGCCATATAAGTTGCTCTTTACTGTATTTTTTGTGTTTGCAATGAGTTCTTATACTACTGGGAAAACAAATTTAATGGTAATCAAATTTTTGTATCTCCCCCCAATAAGAGAGGTTAATGCTTACTCATAAATATAAATTTAAAATATATTTATTAAACATCTCCTTTGTGTCACCACTGAATAGAATTTGTAGAGGTATAACTTAAAAGCAAGTTTTAAAGATTTGGAAACATCCTGCTTCATTTCTTGTCCTCTTGTGCCCCTTAACTCACACACTGAACTAAGACTTCCCATTCAAATTATGGAAATCCATTTCCAAAGTGCAAATAAATTAGTCAACAGTAAACACACCTTTCCCCAAAGATCCCTTTGTACAATTAAGATCCTCCAGATGGCTATTACAGAAAGAATTATGTAAGAGATTTTACATAACCAGATGCAGAAATACAATGATTCCCATAATTTCTGAGGTAGTGTTCACATCTGCAAAGAATAAGCAGTAGCTCTTCAATGTGAGGAAGCTAAAAAGTGGAGTTGGTTCGTGTCCAACTAGCAAGAACTCGGAAGCAGAAATAACTATTATAGTATTTTTTTACCCAAATAATTAGTATAAACATAAAATGGAAACTTAAGTCATGCATTTTCCACCGCACAATATGAACCTGAGAAATGGCCTCTCTGCTTCCATAGGAAAGCCACAGGAAACTTCTGCTTCCATTTTATGTTTCATATGGGTTAATTTTTCTTCTACTACTACAAGGATTCTAACTGCAGAGAAAAAGAGCCAAGGCAATTAATCAGCTTCAGGGAGAATGGGAGATGGGCAAAATTTAATTCTGCTGTTGGGTGGTTCCCTTTATAAGGCCACAGTACATCACTAAATGATTCAAACAAAGCACACCCTGCAACTATGTATTAATATTTCTTTTACTGCACCCACCCATCACCTCCACCAAAAAAATTTAAAACAGGTTGAAAGATACACAGTATGTTTGACCGGAAAGTATTCATGACACAGCAGCTTACTCTTATAATTTATCAGCTTAATATTAAGTTAAAATACAGTTCCAGGAAAAATAAGACTATTCTGGGGAGGAAGTAAGGGGGAGCAGAGGGGAAAGAGTTCAATCACTTTTTAAAAAAAAAAAAGACAAACATATTCAGGCACAGGTTCAGAATGAGAAACATTATTTTCTTTCTTTCTTTCTTTTGATACATTTAAAGAACTTACCTTGAAGAGATTTTCCCAATCCCTGGCCCAGCTTCCACCCATGTTTCTGGAGTAAGCGATGTCCAATATTATCCTGACAGACAGAACAGAGAGACAAACCAAAAATATTCCAATAATATATTCTTCCCTTCCTAGTGACATTTAAAACAGGTGATGAGCAAGAGATAATTCTACATATATGCATGCAAAAAAAAGGTGCTAAAAGTAGGGTAAATGTGCCCAATAAAAGGGACATTAATGTAAAAGAAATGCTGCCTAGTATTTTATATGGAACATAGCGGGTAGGGTCCTTTCTGATGGTGTGCTAGGCAACTTTTGTACGTAACATTTTAAAAAGGAGAAAAAGGGGAAGGAGAAAAAGGGGAAGGGGAAAGAGGGAAGAATACATTTATGAAGTTTAAAACTAACATTAAAAAAAAGCATAAAATCAAGGTACTTATACAATCATATCCACCACCTAGACAGCACCACTTTAAGATTTTTGTTTCAAAGAAAATCTATGTTGTGTTTAGTTATTTTGCTTGTGTCAGGCTTTTATGATACAAAGTAAGTTGTAAGTGTAAGACTGCCCCACCACTAGAAATGAAAACACAATCAGAGCAAAATCCAGGCTAGACTTGATTGGTTTATACATATATATATATAATATAAATATTTAACTAGCATGCAGCCAATATTAAACTGAAAAAACAGTGAGGTTAGTAAAACAAGAAATTAAATTGATTAAACGGAAAAATAAAATGAGCTCAAGCACAGACTGAGTGATGCATTTCAACATGTAATCTAACAAAAATGCTAAAATGTTAGAATGAAACAGGCCTAGCATAAGTTAACAGTAAAGAACCATTAGTGCATGTAGGGGGGAAAAACAATAAACATAATGTCTCATCTTCCTAGAAGCACAATGGAAAAGGTATTTCATTGTAAAATGTATGAAAAGACACCAGAAACAACAATTAAATGTCAGCTTTTGTGTAAGGATTCAAGATTTTAGAAACCTCTGCAGACCTTTGTCCAATTTTTTGCTTTTTACAAATACTGTCCAGTGAGGAGACAAAGCTAAATAATTATTAACTGTATCAGATAAAATGATGCTACTTAGCCACTTAAAAATTTTGGGTTTCCCTGGTGGTGTAGTGGCTAGCCTTCAGTGCTCTCAATGCTGTGGCCTGGGTTCGATTCCCAGCCAGGGAACTACACCCCCCACAAAAAAAATTATAAACACAGAGAGTTCTATATGTATTAAAAGTGTCATTTGTAGTATTAATCTGGTATCCCATTTGAAAATAATCTCGTATTTCCTGAAATCAATTTATAAAGCTAAAACCATAAATCTCTGTATTAAAAGCAAACATCTCATATTAAACTGCTTTATCTTCCAGCTCCATATCAATGATAACATACTCACTGGAATTATAGAGGAAAGAAAAAAATTACTTTACTGTTATCTTCTTCTGACAATAAGTTAGAAGAGTAAGATTAAGCTTCCCAATGCTCTGTTTAAAAATGAAAGAGGACAATTTACTCCTACAAGTTTATGACAGCATGTAAACTGGAAAACTGGGCTGAGCAGCTGACTACTTCACTGATTGGGGGTGGAGGGAGAGATCAGGATACCTTTTAAAAACCAAAATGAGGTAAAAGATAACGAAAAATTTGTGTCTAAAACAAAAGACACTACTGTTTTACGTACATATATGCAAAATCATTATGGTGCACAGAAGGACACTAGAAATTAATTTTTGCCAGGAATTGAAAGAATTTGAAAATGCTATGGTTATATGTAACCCTGGATTATGACTTACAAACTATTAAAATCACAAATACTTAATGTCAGGAAGAGCATCCTCTTAGCCAGTACTAAGTGCTGAAGTATTTATAAATAACCTTACTGTACAAAAATAAATAAAAATCTCAATACAAGTAAATTAGCAGAAAATGAAAAGGTAAAAAAGTTCTACTACTATGAAAATGAACTTACCTGTACATAAAATCCTTAACTTTTATATCATAACTCCTACAACTAGGAAAGAACAAGGATAGCAGAATGACTCTTAGATTATGCAGCTGATTACTGTTTAATCTTTTAATAGACTAATGTTATGACTATACTTGGCATAGAGATTTAAGGTATTAAACCATGCTGACAAAAATTGCTGCCCCCCCTTTTTTTGAAGAAAACTCAATGTTTGGCTAAGTGGAGATGAGACATTATGCTGACTGTGTTATATTATGAATGCACTAAAATAAACAGACAGATGAAGCAGTATGCTATTTCCAAAAGCAGTGCAAGTGGAGTGAAAGCATTTCCATACGAACCTGGCTTTAAAAACTGGGCTGTCAAAAGAACAGTTAAATGTAACACAAAGTAAGAAACTGTCCATTCACTAATGGTCGTTTTTTTTTTTTTTGTCTTCTTTTCAATTCACTGCTTGCAATTAATGTATTTAATTAAAGAGTGAAAGCATTAAGTAAATTCACAAGTCAAGACCAGCTGAGAGGTTCAAGAGCAGCGTGTTGTGACTGACAACAGTGAAAGGAAAAGTAAATGTTAAAGGAAAAGGAAGAAAGAAAATTTTAGGGTTATTTATACACATTAGCACCACTTTTACAAAACCACTCAAGATGGCTGTCACCTTCCCAAAAAAAGCTACTGATACAAAATGGCAGTGGCATTGCTCTTCTAAAACTTCAGGTGAAAACTATTCTTTAATTAAATCAATCTACTTTCCCAAGTATGAACAGGAAATGAAATGTCAGGAACTATGTTATGTTAAAATTAACACGACACACTATGTCCCTACAATTATAACAAAGGCAACAGAAACATATATCCCAGAACCTCTTCCCCTCATCAACCTCTTAGATTAAATGAATGACTAATACAGAAAATCTGGACCTTTCCTATCATTCCAGACTACCTGCTTTTGGAGGAAAAAAGGCAGCTCTGTGACTCTGCAGAAAGGGCTAGCATTCAGTATGGTCCCTCTTCCTACCAAAAAAAGAAAAAAAGTTTTATAAACACTCACCAAAAATCCAGTAAGTTTAAGGATGATGGGTAACACAAGAAAAGCACACCAAAATACCTTATAACAAAGTACAACAAAGCAGACTTATCTACCTCTGAAATGATCAAAATGGTCATTGAACTTTCACTGTGAAAGAAAAAGGGAGGGACTCAGTGGCCAGCCTGTCAAAGTAATTAATCTACTCTCTCAGTTTAGAGTTGTGATTTTGCGAATTATTCCCATGGATGTTATTTAAAACAGTAAATTGCAGTAAGCAGTTTATAGCCCAAACAGGCAATCTAGATATAACAGGGCAATGAGCACTAACATGACTTCTAAAATAGTAACCATTTAATATTTCATTCACTCTAATAGTGACTAAACTCTTTTAGCTTTTAATTTTTAAATAAAATATGTAATTTAGGGTTTAACTATAATCTCATAGAACCAAAAATAAATAGAAAATTTTTTCTTTTTTAACAGTCTGGTTTGACTAACAAAGGGGCATGGCATGACAGCCTAATAGGCTGTTTATAATTTAAATGCACATGAAGAACAGCAAAGAAATGCTAATTTTAAAATAGTTACTAAAGCAACTAAACTTTGCCCAAGGGAGGCAGGCACATGGTTTTCCACATGATTCATAAAGAGTTCCCACAACTTAGGTGGTACTCTCTGTGATCAAGACTCCAAAATGGTGGCATCATGGTATTTTCTTTGGTTCGGCATGAAGTTCACAATTCTAGTTAAACCATGAAGTTGAGCTGAACCCAAACATTTTTTTTTTAAACCTAGATTACCTCAACTGGCTTTTATTCCCCCCCCCCCCACATTTCTAAACTTAAATGTATAATTAAAATGCTACATTTTTATCCTTTGTTCCCTTCTATTACATGAGGATATAATTTTTTTTTTTTTAATGTGGGTAGTTCCCTGGCTGGGAATCGAACCCAGGCCGTAGCGTTGACAGTGCCAGCGCCGAAGCCTTAAGCCACTACGCCAAGCCACTACGCCACCAGGGAACTCCCTGGATATAATTTAATAAGATCTTTGAAAGCAAGAAAAATGTATTATAAACAAATATCAACCTGCTGAAAACACAATACCAGCCTCCCACTCCCCCCCAAAAAATCACTAATCGTTTCAGTCATTCCTCAACATTTCTATTTATTAACTATAGAGTAGAAAACTTTCCCAGGAACTTTTCTGTGCTCCATAAAGCTGTATCATTTATAGTAACAATAATCATTTTGGCAATAGCACCAATAATCTGGTATATACAGTACAATGGGAGTCCGCCAAATCACAGATAAAAATTTACATTATTGTATGGGGCTCATTCAAAGTTTTTATAGCAGGAAATAGAGTATCAATCATGCCTCAAGATAAAACTATACTGATTATGTCAAGGACTGAATATTAATTCTACATTGAATATCTTTTTAGTTGACAGCCACATTCAATTTATACCATTTAGCCCATATAGTCAAGAGTGACAAAAATGGTTAAGTCTCTTGAGTGGATTGTAAGCTTTGCTGATTGTGTATTAAAGACTCTATAAGCAAAAACCAAATGCTACTAAGGTGAACCCATGCAAACAAGTTGTAAAAATTTCCCAAACAAAAAATCTATAGCTTACTACAGATGACACAATGAAGACTAGAGAGAAAAGCCATATAGTAATGCTACACCATTCAGCTCCAAGAAGCACATTATTTATAGTGCAGTCCACATGTGGTCACTGCTAAATGTCAAATCAGCAGTCTTACAGAGTTACAGTTTGGAACTAGTGGAGTCCACAGATCTAAACAGATACGTAACATGACAAAACCCAATTACACATATACTACTAAATCCCTAGATAAGCAAAGTAAACATCAGCTACTGGAGTTTGAAAACTCCATTACATTAATTTTTAGAACCTGCTCAGTCAACCTTACAACTCTAAAGATTGGATTTTAATCAGTCAGGTAGAACAAAGACGAAGTAATGATTGAGGTGTAGTTTTACTTCCAACTACAACAATGACAACATATTTTAAGTTTACGATGCAGGCATTTTGCCTTAGGTGTAACTTATAGTTGCTCTTCCATCTGATTTCTCATCTTTCCATGGTAAAGGTCATAAGGACATGTACCATAAATCTTACCAACGAATTCATGGAACTACGAATCCTTGACTGAGCTATCTATGGCTTTAGATTAAGTTTATTTATTTTCTACATATTTTATCTTTAAGTATGTGGCGGTCATAATTATTGCTGGGATCTAAAAATCTCATAAAGCAGTAACTTAAAATTCAAGTTCTAAAAAGTCTTTTTGTAATAAGGGTAAAGAAAGTGTTAATTCATATAATCAGGTTGTCTGGTGATGATTTCATAGTTTTCTTAGAATGGTGTTTTATTCTTAATCAAAAATTTCATTGAAAGACATCTGGTTGGTTGAAATAAAGTGGGGGGAATTGAACTTTATAACAAAGAATATGAAATATTTTACAAAATACTAATTTTGATGTGTGTTCAACATTTCCTGATTGAAAACGAAATACTTGTATCATCTCACTAACAAATCTAAGCTTCAGAAGTTTACTAAAAGGATAAGGCATTAATGCATCTTTGTATCTCATTTCCCATCTTGCTGGTTTGCAACAAATTTACCCTATTACAAAACAAAAAGGCCTTAATCCTATACTCACAATAACCCTTCACACAGGCACATTCTTGGCACAAACCTGTGCAGAGACATCCACGGTTACCATCCGCTGCAGATTACCTTTGTTAAAAAAAAAATGACTAGACCTTTAGCTCCTGCAATGATCTGTAGACTCCCAAAGCTGCATATTTCCAGCCACTTTTGAGTTGCATGCTGTAGCAAAACAGTCAGCACCTCTCAATAGATATTGCTGCAGAGAAAGATTTTAATTCAGCAGAGACTCTTTCTGTGTATTAGAAGCAACTATTTCCCCCTAAGAACAAAACAGTTCAATATAGCCAGCCAGTCATGTAACTAATACATACTTATTTGGTGGGCATTCCTAAGGTTACAAAGCATTTCTATTTTTTTGTGGGAGGGAGGCACACCATACTACATACTTTAATGCCAGTCATTTTAGAAGTTTCCTTAAAAACTTTAAATTTATCCCAAAATGATATGGTAACAAATAAAATCACTCCTGTACTGTTTGCTCCACTTCTAACACTATGAAGCTCCTCATACCTAAACTATCACAGCACAAATAATGCATATATTTATGTATTTGGGGAGTAAATTTATATTAGAAGCATAAATTATTAATATATATCTTTGAACATATACCTACTTATTAGATATCAAATATCAGTCTGAGTGCTATATCATTTGCTATTTTAAGTGGACAAGACAATACTATTTGATAAATAAGGCATATATCAATTCCAGTCCTACTCAATGAAATTATTCAACAATGATTATTCAGTCAGACTGTCTTCTGACAGTGTTCTCCCTATGGCACGTGCTGAAAAAATCCTGGACAATGTGAGAGGAAAAAGAGCACTAGTCTCACATGCCAAAGGAATGAATATTTCAAAACCTTAAAATGAAAAAAGGCTTTAAAAATGTTAAATATCATCTTAGTGCTTTTAAAAAATCTTTGATGAGTATAGTGATAATGAATACTAGGCTGCTAATTTAATTTCCTGCAATTGCTGAGTTAGAGTACCCACAGAATTATAGCTATTAACCAACCATGTATCTTGCAGAATATGGTATTTGGGTTTTGCTTCCGACAGCTATCTGTTCTTAAACTGTGACCCAAAGAAACATTTAAATTAAAATAGAGAAATAAAATTATTTCTCAAGTACAAGCTACTGATTTAGGTAGCCTATAGATTGCATTGTAAAATTCTGCCTTGTGACAGTTCCCAATAAGACATAGAACAAGGCAAAAACTTCTCTGATTTTTAACTAAGCAAAGTGGGCTTGGCATTTTATTATTAAGTCAAAACATAAGACTGGGCTTTCAGTACAACATCAGATGTGAATTCTCCCTCTGCAGCATTATCACATGCGTCATCAATTACTGCCATGCCTAAGTCTAGCATCATGCCAGCACATTAAGACAGAAGGTACTATATGCAGTGTTCACTGGACCAGAAGAACAGAAATAAGAAGGGGAGGTGGGGGAGAAAGAAACCCTAGAGAAGAAAATTTAAAAAAAAAGGCAGACCGTGCAATACAAACCAGATCATGGCTGCTTAGCTAATATGGGCCAACTGCTGTGGAAGAAAAATGTCGAACACCCCAAGTTGTGTAAATTTCTGTAAACATCTAAACACACACACAAACACACAACACCAACCTAATTAGGAACATAAATATATGTTGATCCTTTTCTATGTTACAGTTTTGAAAATAAAAGCTAAAGTGAAAATATCTGTGCTCTCTAAATTGCCTTATTTTCCTGAGGGAGAAGAAACCAGTGTTTCTCAAAGGGAGAGGGGGGATGTCTTGACTGTTATAAAGATTAAGATTTCTTCTATGATAATTTTTCAGTCAAGCTAAAATAATTCACTGAAACCCTTATTAAATATGTACACTTAAGCACAAATATTAAATACTGACGATAACTGACAAGTTTAGACATTTTAACAATGGACTGTACAACTTGAAAATAAAGAGCTTCTTAAAATGAAAACAATATTCAAAAATTAAGATTAAAAAAAAAAATAAAAGTCAGGAAAATAAATCTCCTCATTCTATTGCTTTGTATCAACAACCAAAACTAAGCTGGGTAAACAGAATCAACTTTTGACAAAACCCAGACATCTCTTAAGTTACAGAAACCAAATTTACCATGTTTCATATCAGTCTGGTAAATAAAGTGTATCAGTCCTTAACTATTACTAATGGAACATAATGTGACTGTGTTGACCAGGAAAGGGGAAGCTTTTAAAGGATCAAAATACATTTTACTCCTTTATTCAATTTACCAAAATACTAAATTTTGAACTTGCTATCTTTAATAGAATATTAATATGGGCCAAAATGATAGTTTTCCATCAAAATTTTAAATTGTTCCTAGATTTTTCAGACTGATATCCGACATATTAAATATTAGATTACATCCCAAACTCTATTTGATTACTGTCATGCATGCAAGAAAACAGCTCTAAACTGTACTATAAGTTATTAATAAGTTTAAATTCATTCATATCAAATGTCACACGAACACTACCTAACTAACTAGCTATGACCCAAAATTAAGCACTGATCATCTTACCGATTCAATAGGCTTGTCAAGTGATGCTTGTTCAATTTCCAAATGTCCTTCTTCATACTGATCAAAGTGATTACCCTGAAAAAAATAAAACTACAGTTATTTTTCAAAAGCAATAAATGCCAATTATTATTAATAACCTAATCAAAGCAGGGGTTATTTTTAACTTTTCATTCTTTAACAATAAGTAGAAATCAAAACTGTGCCACAAATCTAGATTTTTTAAAAATCTAAAACAATTTAATTAGAAGTCGAGGCTTAATAATATGAACTCTTCTTCCTAAGACTAGCATTGAAATTGCTAATTAAAACACCACCAACAGTTTGGGTTTTCAACTTTCTTAGACTATATTAGGAAGACTACTGAGTCTTAAAAACAAAGGGCCATATTGGTTTTACTTTCCGCAAACAATCTTGTACTAAAGAAAGTAAGTCAAAGTAATCTAATACTAATGAAATCTATATAATACTGTTCAATGTTGATAACATTGCTTTTAACTAAAACTGCTAAAACATTCAACTTCAAATCAAAAGCTAATGCCCAAGTTTCAAGGAATTAAAAAACACAATCTCTTGACACAGTATCCTAAATGCAGCTATTCCTCGAGTGACCTTCCGAGAGAGATAAACATGCTTGTATAATACCATATTTGACAATAATCAGGCAAGCTGTCAATGCAACTAGAAGTTCTCTCTCATTATGGTTTTCTCTGATCTTCCTGCTCCATTAGAAAGGAATCGCTAGTAATTTGGCTTTAAATCAGAATATCAATTTTCTGGTTCCCTTCTTGTTAGAAAGTAGAAGGCATGAGGATTTGTGATTCCTAAATCTAGCCTAAATTAATTCAGTAGGTGGAATGGTATGACAATGTGAATGTTAACCCAATAAAAAGTTATTAATACTTTGTTTTTTTCAAGGTAAACTTTTACTGGACTAAATAAAAATAAAGAGCTATAACATATAACTTGCCACACTATTATCATAAATATATGCTTACTGTTTCTCTGACCAGACTGTCAAGTCCTCAAGGGCAAAAATTGAGTCTTGTTTACCTCTCACAACCTGCAAAATTTAATATGTTGGCTAAACATTTTTTTTCCCCATTTTTTGTATGTGGGTAGTTCTCTGGCTGGGAATCGAACCCAGGCTGCAGTGTTGACAGCGCCAGTGCTGAAGCCTTAAGCCACTGCATCACCAGGGAACTCCCATGCTGGCTAAACATTACAGAACAATTAGGTGCTAAAATTGTGTGGTAGTGATGAAAAAGTTCTGGAACTAGACAGTGGTGGTAGTAATGACCATGAAACACTGTTAATGTACTTAATGCTACACTTTAAAATAGTTAAAATGGTATATTTCATATTATGTTTATTTTACCACTATAAAAATAATTAAAAATTGTACAGTAGTCTTTCCAAAAGAAAGTAGTAACAAGAGTGAGTTTTTAAAAGAGAAAAAAAAGCAAATCTTAAAAATGGAATAGGATTGAAGAACAAGTATTCCAAGATCAAGGAAAACTAATCATCAACAAATACTAAAAAAAAAAAAAAAAAAAAAAAAAAAAAAAAAAAAAAAAAAAAAAAAAAAAAAAAAAAAAAAAAAAAAAAAAAAAAAAAAAAAAAAAAAGCAAAAGAGAAAAATTGCTATTTATCTTGAAAATGTCTTAATCTCCAATATTTTGTTAAGAGATCTCTTTAAAATAACACCTGCCTCTTAGCATTTTAACTTCTATTGCAACATTTAAATAATTAAGTTACTCAGGTGTTAATTAAAAGTACTTCTAAATTCCTAATAAACATTTGAACACTGAGATTAACTTAAACTTCACAGTACTATAGAACACCAATGTCAGCCAAATCTCATAAGTCTCTTTCACTCTGCAGCTCTATATGATTTAATTAAAAAAAAAAAAAATCTTATCCTCCCACTAACTGGGTATTACTTTTAAAGTAATTAAGCCTTTACAGTATTTAATTTAGGACAACTGTGTAATCAAAAGAGAACTGTTCCAAAATTTATCACTATCAAACATGATATAAGCATGAACACTTGTCTCTTAGACACTCAGTTCTCTCAGAATTAACTTCTCTAATATCAACTTATGTATTCTAGAGCTATCTAGGCATGTTTATTTTTATTTTAAAAACTCACAATCATGACTTTTATTTTCATGTTAAGTTTTATGAATTTCAACACACATACAATGTATTTACAGAAAGGATTTAAACTTTTTTAATGCTTAAAAAATATTTTACTGCGGCCTGGGTTTGATTCCCAGCCAGGGAACTACCCACATACCAAAAAAAAAAAAAAAAAAAAATTAGGGGGGTGATGTAAAAGTACTGACTTTTCCCTCCTTTTTTTCATTAAAAATAAAATATATCTAAGATAGTGAAATTCACCCATACTGGTGTTTAGTTCAAGTTCTAACAAAATGTATCACAGTGCAGCCACTACCACAATCAGTATATGGCCCCTGGCAACCACTCATCAGTCTTCTTTTCTCTAGTTTTGCTTTTTCCAGTACGCCACAGAACTTTTCCAGAATGCCAAAAAGTTAATCATACAATAACTTTTTGAGTATGGCTTCTTTAATTTAGCATGATACATTTAAAATTCATCCAAGTTATTGCTTGTATGAATAATTTGTTCCCTTTTGTTCATCAGAAATTTATTTTAAATGACATTAATTAAAAAATATAGTTTCATTTTAAGCATTCAAAGATAGATAAAAAAATGAGATCAAATTTCTATTTGGATATTTAAAACATTTTTTTAAAAGCGTATACATTACATGTAACAGGCCACACACTCAGCTCACTTTTTTCCCAGTCTTTTCAATAACTGACACCAGAATCACTCTTTTGCCCCTGAGAAGTTGGCTATATAATAGGATGTCCAAAATATATACACACATTTTAAGAGATGTTATCTATGTATTTCTTTATAAAGTTGAATTGAATTACAGTAGCAATGTGTAGTATGATGTTCACTCAAAAGAAGGCGTTAATCAAATGATTGCTAGTGTCACCATGCGACAGGCAAGGCAGTCAAAGAAAATGGTGGAAGCATAGTTGTTCTTCAAGGGCAAGACCATTTTGAAATGGTATTTGAAATTCGAGTACACTGTTTGAATTTGCCCCATGTTCTCCTGACTTAATACCCCCTGATTTCTACCTATGACCTTAAAAGATGTGATGTACCACAGAAAACCGGCTACATTGGTGATACACTTCAGGAAGAAACTGAAATGCCATGCACAATGATAGAAGTGGCCACTTGGGTTAACGTTGCTCAAGCAGTAAGTTTGCTGTAATCAGAAGTGTCTGGATGTTGATGGCAACCATTTTGAGCACCTCTTGTAATTTCAGAAATCAAACATGACTTGTATTCATCTTTCATTATCAGTGTATATTGAGTATTATAATTTTAATACAGTGTTTTCCTTTCTTAAAATGTGTATATATTTTTGGCCCCCCTGTATATAAAAAAAGGCATCTACCAATTATCCACAATGTAATCACAACTGTAATAAATTTCAATTTAAAAAGCTATCAATTTGGATGGGAAAAAAATAATGAAAAACACTGAACCATCTGGACTCAGAAATAAAACATTTTTAACCAAATGATCTTTTCAATGAAACCAAAACATACATTAAAAAGTAAAAATACCTTTAAGTATCTTGCTGGTATTTGTGAGTAATTCACAGTCTAAATTAGAGATTTGTTTAGAAAAGAAAGCTCAAGGAGAAACTCAATTTTAACAATTTACTCTTGTGCTCTTGCTAAACAGTACATGTGTAATAGCTATCTTTTGAGTACCTATTAATAGCCATCAGGACTGTGCACTTCACAGACATTATCTCAATGAATTCCTGCAATAACCCAACAAAGTAGGTATCATTCATTATTTCCATTTTCAGATGTAGAATTTAGAGGGTATAAGATATTTGCTCAAAGTTACTTAAATAGTAAGAAGCCCAAATCCAAACCCAAATTGCTTTAACTTCAAAGTTCATGTTCTTGCTTTCTGTTATGCTACTCTGTGACTTTCTTTTTTTCCAAGAGAAAAAAGCAAGAGGGGGAACACTGGAAGAAGAATATCACATTTTTCACAGCTATTACAAATTTAAAATGCAGATGATATTCATTGCAGTATTTCTCTAATACAAGTTTCGGCTGCACACAGCCCAAGACAGCTTTGAATGTGGCCTAACACAATTTCATAAACTTTCTTAAAACACTACAAAAATTATGCATGGACTTTTTTTTTTTTTAGTTCATCAGCTATTATTCACGTTAGTGTATTTTACATGTGGCCCAAGACAATTCTTCTTCCAGTATGGCCCAGGGAAGCCAAAAGGTTGGATACCCACCCCTGCTCTAATATATGAAAAAACCCACTCTAATACATAAAAAAAGTAGAAACAAATGTCCAACAGAGGAAGAGTTTAATAATATTTTATTAATGTAACAATTAGGGAGTCACCATAAGTTTTAAAGCTATATAGAAATATGTTAATCTTAAGTTAAATGCAAGGGGAAAAAATAAAAAAGGTAGTTCACTGATGACTACTGTTGTAAGGCTTTGTGGACAAGTAAGCAAGCAGTATTTTGCAAATACGGGGTTCCCTGGTGGTGTAGTGGCTAGGCTTCGGCGCTCTCAACGATGCGGCCAATACAACAGGAGCTAATAAATATATCTGAAATAAAACATCTAAAGTTTAGTTTTTTAAAAAAATTTAAGTATCTGCTGATTTTAATGATAGCAGTTTAAACAGCCTGAAAAAAAATTCCACAAATAACGATAATTAACTTAGTGAACTGAGATTATGTCTCAACATTTGTATGTTTGATCTGCTGTAATAAACAAACCAATTAGCTGAAACATTTGAAAAATATAAAAACTTGTTTATATCTTTTACTGTTTTAAAACATACCCTTTTAAATATTAGGAACCATTTAACACAGTGGTTCTCAACCTTCCTAATGCCAGGACCCTTTAATAACAGTTCCTCATGTTGTGGTGACCCCCATAAAATTATTTTTGTTGCTACTTCATAACTGTCATTTTGCTACTGTTGTGAATCATAATGTAAATATCTGATATGTGTTTTCCGATGGTCTTAGGCGACCCCTGTGAAAGGGTTGTTCGATCCCCAAAGGGGTCGCAACCCACAGGTTGAGAACTGCTGATTTAACACCTACTCACAAAGAGTAAGAAATACCTACCAACAAAAAGAGTACTTTTCATTTGAGAAAAATTATCTATACATCTTCCATCTCAGTTATTTAAATCAGTTATCACCAATTCTAAGTATTGTTCTTACTGCTAGCTTGCTGTGTGACCTCTTACAAATCATGTTTTATTTCTCATTTACTGTGTATTTATAAAATGAAGAACTTGAACTAGACACTCTCTTATGTCATTTCTTTACATAAAATTCCATGAATTTACAGATTTAAATGGAATTAAATTTACCCTACAGAAAAGGGCTAATTGACTAATTTAAAATTTATTAATACAAAAACCTAAATGCCATCCATTCCCACAAAAGCAAATTTTAACCACAAAGGGAATAATCTTTGGTGGTGAAGCATAAAACCTATTTCACCTAACCACCAAAATAAACGTAGCCTAATCCAGTGACATGAAAACCAAGTAAAAGCAAACAAAAAACTAGGCAACATTGGTGATGACTTTTAAGATCAACACCAAAGGCATGATCCATGAAAGAAAAAAGAAGTGACAAATGACTTTATTAAAATTT
This sequence comes from Lyroderma lyra, assembly GCA_004026885.1. Taxonomy (NCBI): domain Eukaryota; kingdom Metazoa; phylum Chordata; class Mammalia; order Chiroptera; family Megadermatidae; genus Lyroderma; species Lyroderma lyra. The sequence continues at coordinate 187,870 of PVJL010002629.1, forward strand.
AAAACTTTTGCAAAAGACACTGTCAAGAGAACAAGCAAAAAAAAAAAAAAATGATAGGGAGTTCCCTGATGGTGTAGTGGCTTAAGGCTTCGGCATTGGCGCTGTCAGTGCTGTGGCCTGGGTTCGATTCCCAGTCAGGGAGCTACCCACATACCAAAAAAAAAAAAAAAAAAAA